>WBZZ01003185.1:0-15000 GCA_019918135.1 Paulinella micropora
TTCCAGTATTAATAATTGACAGAATAAAAGGGAAGCTGAGCACTCGCACTGAGACCCTTTGGCTCAGTTTGAACGCATTGTACCTGTCCTCGCTTCTGGTTAGGTGAGTCACCGGCGTCATAGCAAAGAGGCAAGAGACAAGCACATCAGGCAACTAGCTGGTCTGCTAAATGGAAAACAGACAGTACTAGAAGACCTCAATCAGGAGTTTTCAAGTAGTACTCTAAGAGGCACAGACACTTGAAAAACAAAGTCAGCATGACGGCCAAAGGACAGTACCGTTGTAATGTACTACTAATACCCGTTACTCCACCTAGACAATTTACCGGTAATTTGGATAGTCTTAGTCATAGGCAGGTTTATAGGCCGGACAGTTATTAATACCTTTATTACTGACAAGGACACTTTCTAGAGTACTCGCGAATCATAGTCTGGAATGCCTAGAATCAAATGAGTATTACCATTCTGTAAAGGTCATAACATCATAAATTTGTGTGACCCAAAGTCATTAAAAGTCTTTTCTTCTGTTCTTCTTTACCCTTAGCGGGGTAGCTTCCCTAAACTCTGCGTTTGAGTGATAGATTACTTTGGTTATGAGCCTTGTCAAGGAGGCAAGCGTGCCAAAGCACGTATTGAGTCAAGTGCCCATATTCGAGGGCAACGACCAAAGCTTTTGGCCTTGGTCAAGCAAGTTTTAGAAGCACATGCAGGGGATATCTGTCCACGTGGCAGAGATGGTATCTGTGGCATTAGCCGACCCAGCTAAAGCCAAAAGGGATTTTTCTTACGACGAAGCAAGGGCTAAGACGGCAGAAGACTTAGAAGAGCCCGACACGCCCATAAGTGATAGTGAGGAAGATGAAGAGTCAGACACCTCTCAGAGAGGAAGACAGAGACCCCAGACAAAGAAAGAAGATACCAAACAGCCAGAAGGTTGGGATAAAATGACAGCAGAACAAAAGAGAGAGTGGAAAGAGAAAGAAGCAAGGAAAAAGAAAAGACAAAGTATGAAACAACACACAAGAAGAAAGACAGCTATCCGCAAAGAGAAGAAATATTATGAAAGGATGAAAACTTTGCAGTTATGTCTGTCTGTGGCTTTTTCCAAAGACAATGTATCTAATTTCCTGCGAACACAGAAGACGAAAGGACCCATTGAAGAGTTGATAGTAGTAAGAGATCAATGGGGAGGCATTTCCGGAGCAGGTAGGTACATGTTAGAGGAAGAGTTTGAGAGAACGAGACCAAGGGCAGGTCAGAGGTATGTAGACTGGCTAAATGAATTTCTCGCAAAGAAAATCCAGCTTGAAAGTTTACGTGGGGCGCCATTTTCCGATGAGGAAGCAAAGAGAAAGCTATTTAAGAAATTGCGCTACCATCCAGCTTTCGGGGATAAATTTCAGGTGGACCACTATGATCTCCCGGCCAGACTAAGACCAAATTTCTCGGAACTATGCGAAGCATCTAAGGAAAGATGGTTAATGTGGGAAGAAAAAGAAAGACGTAACAATTTCCGTGAGAGAAAAACTCAAATTCGCAAAGACAACAACAAGAAATCTCGGGATGGCAAGCAGCGGCAAGAGACCAATCTCCTGATGGATAATAAAGGGAAAAGGGGAGACAATAAACCGGGACCAAAGACAGCTCCAAACTGGACGCTCAAAGTCACGTGTTTCGGATGTGATGCCAAAGGCCATACCATGAGATATTGTCCGGTGATTTCGGAAAAGCAACGACAAAGAAGGAAAATTAAAACGGAATCAAACGGAAGACAAAGGCACGGAACAAGAAAAGAACGAACAAAAGAACAATTACAAAAACAAAAAGCAACGACAAAAACGATGACGAACAAAGTGACTCTGATACAAACGTTGCTTTAATCCATATGGGGAACACTTATGATAAGAGCGATGATGATGAGGAAGAAAGAGAAAGAGATGACGAGCAACCAAGCTCACCTCATCACAAATCTACAAGTCCCCAAGCCCTTTTGAACGATACAAAGACTACACCTAGGGTAGGGAATAGACGTAGTGAGAGTGGAGAAGGACGGGAAGTGCGGTTAGTATCGGCCACCCTACGAGGTCCCTCCTCACTACGGGGAGAAGGCAAGGAAGAGCGGTTAGTATCCGCCACCCCACGATGTTCCCCAGTCACCCCTAACCCTAACGAAACTCCTTTGAGGCTTGAGAGTTCTTACGGAGTCACGCCTGACACAAAATGTGCCGGAATAAACAGACGCAAAAAACCGTGTAATGTTTCCGTTGAAAAATCAAAAGGAAAAGGAATATACGCAAATCACGCGAAACGATTATCTTATGCGAGGTACTGCGGATATCACGCCACACAAGACCCAGATTATCCGGAGTTGGATTTGTCGGTAAGTCCCGTGTTGCGTCCCCCCAAATCTCCTTACTACCCAGACGAACGAGGTCTTAAAGCTGCGGCATTGGAAAAGTCTCATAAAATTACGCAAAGACTCGTTTTCGGGGAATTTGAAACTTTACTTGACACCAAAATTTCCACAAGTCCACAAGTCTCGCAAAATATTCCGCAACAACCACGCAAACATAATCCATTTTCTAGTCAGCGGACCGGCCAGAGCAGAGAAGGGAGAGAAGAGAGTGGAGTGGGTGAGGGAGAGCAACGACTTGGGCCCACTTCTGTCAACAAGTTTGGCAACCAAATAGGTCCCACCTCACGACAACTCCAAATCTCTAGTTCTAGACCAATCACAGCACTCCCACCAACACAGACAACAAACACGCAACCCATCAACCCTCCCGTCATAACCTTCAAAGATATAAATGAAATAGCTAAAACGTTGATGAATGAGTGCGTTAGGGGAATGAATGGAGAAGTGATGCGTGTCGTGAGTGGCGAGCTAGAGAGAGATGACTTTTTGACTGACATAGTAAGAGCAATAGAAGGAGTGTACTTGCAGAGAGCAGTCAGACAGAGTCCCATCACTACACCTCCACAACTCACAGAAGAGGGACAAGGTGAGGGTAGAGGAGTCTCTGAGGGTGAACTAGAAACAGAGACAGAGACAGAAGGAGAGACAGAGCATGTACTGATACATGTGAGAAAAAGAGTGATGAAAAAGAGAGACATGACAGTACAGGATAGTGGAGCAAGCACAGACATATCATGCAGAGAAGACAGATTGACGGATGTCGATGAGATAGACCCGGTAGAACTACTGACAGGTAATGGAGAAAGGGAGTTGAGTAAGTCAGGAAGAGCTAGGCTGACTGTGATAGATGGGAAAGGAAGGCCTAGAGCAGTAGAAAAGAAGATGTTACTCGACACTACCTTACCAGTTAGCATAGTCTCTACAGGACAGATGGACCACAGACACAACAGATCAGTCATCCACCAAAACGGACAGTTAGTAATACTCAAACACCCCATCCACATTAACGAGAGTGACATATTAGTAAGGGGAAGATTAACTAAGAGTATGACATATAGATGGGATGACGAATATGATGAACCATTGAAAAGTCAACGAAAGATATGATCCTTTCGCAACAAGGGGGTAGAAGGGGAGGGAAGCCCCACTGAGAACAAAAACAAGACAAGTAAGCATGAAGTAAATAAGAGAGAGAAAGAATTACACGTAGATATAGTATTATATGAAGCTTACCCCAGAAAGTCAGACAAACCTAGAAAGATAGGAATCAAGCTTTTTCACTATGCCTGTGGGCATTATGGGTTAACAAAGATGCGCCTATTGGCAAAAATTTTGAACATGAAGTTAGTTGGTGACGAGAGCGATGTGAGATTTTGCGAATCTTGCATGATAGGAAAGTCTAAACGTTTGCCACGTTTTGCAGTTAATACAATAGAAAGAGCCCAAAAGCCAGGTATAACTCTACACATAGACACATCAGGACCGTGGGCAACTAGATCCATAGGTGGTAAACGGTATAAATTTTCGGTCACCGACGACTACTCACTGTTCATTCTTGACTTTTATTTAGCCCATAAGAATGAGTTTGTAGATTGCTTAAAACAAGCTGTAGCCTTTTCTGAGAGACAGACAGGAAACAAAGTAAAGGAAATTCGCGCAGATCAAGAATTCCATATTCCGGAGGAAGTCATTAAGTGGTGGAAAAATATTCGCTTTATTTGGAAAACCTCCGCGACAAACGATAAAGACGGGAATCCTATTGCGGAAAAAGTGAATGATATTACGGCGGGGCCTGCACGAGCAATCAGATATCACGCTAAATTACCGCCGCAATTCTGGGCAGAATTAGAACACGCAGCAACAACCATTCACAACATACTACCAGCAATTCACGGGGAACGCAAAGGAATTTCGCCTTATGAGCAGCTGTTAGGTAGAAAACCAACACTCTTCCATTTAAAACCAATAGGATGTATGGGTGTGTTACATATACCTAAGACTAAAGTGCGGAAGGGAGAGTACAGAGGGAAAAAGGTGATGCTAGTAGGATATGATCTATTTCGGGAACTATACCGAGTATGGGATGGTAAGAAGATAATTTCCGGAGTGAGAGATGTGAGATTTAATATTCACAAAATCGGTAAACAAGCTCATCCTCCTAAACTAGTGTCGTGGGATAATGATGACTCTGAGGGGGAGAATGAGAATGAGAGCGAGCAACCACACACATCTCCACAAGCGTCACCAACCCAATCACCAACCCAATCACCACCCCAATCACCACCTCAATCACCTAGTAAGTCACCGCACAACGTCAACAACGACCACCCAACAACACACTTTGATGAAGTTGAGGGGGAGACAGAGAATGTTGATATCGATGCGAATGAGAATGAGCATGAAAATGAGCATGTGGAGAAGAATACATTGGATCACAAACATACACGCCTACACACAAGTCCAGAGCCACATTATCCACAACAATTACCCCCAGAGCACAAGATCAAGCCACAAGAGCATACGAATGAACAAGATCCAACAGATCCACTAAAAATACATGAAAGAAGAGCATACGAAGAAAAATCACCACCATCTAAGGGATTAACGTGGGAGCAGAGTCAGAGAGTAACGGAGAGTAACATAATCCCCGGTAAAAGGCAGCGCAAGGCAGTAGAGAGATTTACCCCTAGCAATGAGCCCAAGAGAGAAAAGAGCGAGGCTCAAGAGCTAATAGGTAAGGTAGTAAGAGTGCCCGCGCGTGCATGGGGAGATGGATGGGCGAAGAAAAAGTACGGTGAGGGATGGGAGAGCATAGTACGAGTAGGGGTAGTCAGCAGAGTGAGTGATCCCAGAGATAGACTCGTAGTAAGAGACAGACCTCAGCCCACCCACATAGTTAAGTTTGAAGACGAAGAAGAACGGATGCTGAATTCGGAAATCCTCAAATACTCCGTGAAAGATCCCGAATACCCGTTACAAAGTCCCGCTTATATGTTTTTATGCGATGACCGTATGGTGGCAGATGAGATTCGTGATTTTTATTTGTATGTAGATATCAGAGTACCCAAAGATGTCATAGAGGAAGGTTTGACAGCTAAAGATGTTTTAGAGGGTATGAAAACAGAGCTAAAAGCTCTTCAATCCTTTAACACATACACATGGGTACCCCATAAGGAGGCAAGCAAGGCAGGAGTTAGTAAGATAGTTAGATTGACATGGGTTCACAAAGTAAAGTTAGATGAGAACGGGAAAAAGTTCATAAAGTCTCGTTTAGCTTTACGGGGAGATATGTTAGAACCCGGTGTTAGCTATAACCCAGATCAGCTCTTTGTTCCTTGCGCCGCGCACCATTCACTTTTATTTCTCGCCAAACTAGCTGCCTGGCACAAACACAAACTATACGGCATAGATTTTAAAAATACATACCTAAATGCTCGTATGAATGACCCTGTTTATGCATATGCGCCAGAGAGTGTAGACAGAGAAGGGCATGAGGGGATGATATGGCGTATAGATGGTGCTTTATATGGTGCACCACAGGCAGGAAGAAGATGGTATGAGATATTAGCACCCAAGTTAGAGGAGCTAGGTTTTAGGTTGCTAGATTCAGACTTATGTATGTTTGTAGAAAATGATAAAGCTTTGAGAGAGGCGATAGTAGGAATATTTCATGTTGATGACTTGTTGTTCACCGTACCAAACAAACAAGCATATGAGCGTTTTGCGTCCGCATTAGAAAAACATTTCCCGCTCAAAAGACTCGGTATTGCCCGTGAATTCAAAGGAATAGAGATAGAGCAATCGAACGGGAAAATAATTTTGCATCAGCGAAAATATCAGCAGCAGATACTAAAAGAGGTAGGCTACGATTCTGCTAAACCCGTTAGTACTCCAGCGCAAGAACATTTCACGGAACCGATGTCAGAATCAACTAGCTTGCGAAAATTTTCAATTCCTAGTCTAGTTGGTCGTTTGCTATTTCTCGCAAAGATGACAAGACCCGATATAGAACAAGCACTAAATTCGGCAAGTGTCATGCAAACTATCGATAAGGGAATAACTTATGCGATGTTAGGCAGAATCTTTCGTTATTTAGTTAACTCTTATCGAGGTTTAGCTTACCATGAGCCTAAGTCAGAGCAAGAAGGGCAAACCTATCCAAAACTTTCCATGTGGCCCGACGCGGCTCACAAAGTTTGTAAGAAAACAGGGAAGTCCCGCACTGGATTCGTGATCCTATGGGGCAGCGATCCAGTTGCATGGTTATCAAAGCGACAGAGTCGCATCGCCCTGAGTTCCAATGATGCTGAAATATTTGCAGCAACTGAGTGCATTAGAGAGGGACTTGCACTAAAACACATTACACAAGAACTAAACATAGCCCAAAAGAGCCCGATAGAATTATTCGAGGATAACTCTCAAACAGTCTTAGCGGCAGAGAGGGGTATGTCAGGTAATAGAACTAAACACTTACCTTTAGAATTACACTTTATGCACCACCTACAGAGAGACGGTGAGATTAAGTTTGTAAAAGTAGGTACGAAGAAGCAGATAGGTGATGTAATGACAAAATATTTACCGAAAGAACAATTCGAGTACTTACTTAACAAATTTACGGTAAAGCTCAAGTAATTTCGGGATTTGCGTGTCCACTCACCTATATTTGCTTTGAGTATTTTGTGCAGTTTGTTGCTTGTTGCAGCAGCTTTGTTTTGCGCAGGGGTCAAGAGCCGTCGAGCCGAGGCTGGGTAGCCGACTGCCACGCGAGGCCGGCAGCCGCGAGGCTTTCCCTGGCTAACTTAGCAATTTAAATTCTTTCTATCATTCTTTGTGTCCTAGAATAGGAAATCTAAATTTTTTATTTTTATTTTGCTACCCTCTACGGGAAGCGCTTGCAAATTTTTGAACACATACATACTTCATACATGTTACTGCATGACTACACATATATACATACATAGAGGATGTGATGTAAATGGGAGTTGATATTTAACCTTCGGGTAACCCATAACTGATCCTCAACACTATTTTTTATATTTACACACTAATATAGCCTATGACTTGCGACTAAGGGGGAGCGTTGTAATGTACTACTAATACCCGTTACTCCACCTAGACAATTTACCGGTAATTTGGATAGTCTTAGTCATAGGCAGGTTTATAGGCCGGACAGTTATTAATACCTTTATTACTGACAAGGACACTTTCTAGAGTATTCGCGAATCATAGTCTGGAATGCCTAGAATCAAATGAGTATTACCATTCTGTAAAGGTCATAACATCATAAATTTGTGTGACGCAAAGTCATTAAAAGTCTTTTCTTCGGTTCTTCTTTACCCTTAGCGGGGTAGCTTCCCTAAACTCTGCGTTTGAGTGATAGATTACTTTGAGTACGACGGGAGAACCCCGTTCAAGGCATTTCAACGTGAGATAGTTTTGGCCTTGGGAGCCAAATGACTCAACTGAGGGGGCACTAAAGACCCCTCATGAACACATTAGGTTAGTTCATGAGAGTAATGTGAGTGCTTTGCATAGCAAAGGAAAGAAAATTCCAAATTACATGTGGAGGTGGGGAGAGAGAGCAGGAAAGCCGCAAAAAGCAAGAGAGAGAGAGGAAAGATAGGGTTGAGAGAGGAGGAAGAGAAAGCTGAGTTAGACTCAGAGTCAGAGACAGACAAGGAAAACCTTACGTCTTATTTTACTGAGACAGAAAGACAGCCTACGTTAGGGGGAGATAGTGGTAAGAGGGAGCAAAAGAGAGAAGAAGAGCAGGTGGAGGAGAGGGGGAGAGTGAGTAGTCAGCCTTCACCTACTTATTCCACACCAGCAACGACAAAAATCAAGACGAAGAGCAAGGAGCAAGTAGAGGACACTAAAGAGAAGGAAGAAAGAATGATAGTAGCATCATCTATGAGGAGAGTTTGCAGCATGAAATGAAAAGACAGAGAGGAAGCTTTTTCGTTTGTGTTTGAGATTCTTAGCTAGTAGGTAAAGCAAAAAAAACAAAGAGGAGTGTGGCAGATTTGGTGAGAGACACCTCACCAGACTTTGGTCAGAACTTGCACACTGTGTGGGCAAGACTAACCAAAAGGTTTGGTAAGGTGAGGGAGGAGGATGTGCAAGATAAGATAAATGCGATGAATGCATGGACGTTTGATGAGGGATGTGATTATGCTCCTCAGTTTGATGCGTTTGTTGCGTTAGACGAAGAGCTAAAGGCAGTAGGCCATAAAACACCCACAAGAACAATGGAAACAATAATCACTAATGCCCTACAAAACCCTGAGTATGCATCAGAGGGGATGAGAAAGGATTGGGGAGGATGGATGAGCACGCTGAAGATGAATAAGAAGCAGCATGTATGGTCTTTTGAGGAATGGTGGGAGGAGTTGGAAGAAAAAGCATTGGAAATAGACCGAAATCAAGAAAGAGAGAAGATGAAGAAAGAAAAAGCGCACGCAGGGAAAGATGCCAACAAAAGAGAGGAAGGGCAGAGAGGTGTGTGTTTTGGGTTTCAAAGAGAGAGTAGATGCAAGTGGGGGGATGAGTGTCGTTTTGCTCATACAGAGGGGTCAGTCACTATGCGTAGTGTGCCTGGGGTGTGCTACATGTTTGAACAGTCAGGCAGCTGTGATAGATCTAACTGTAGGTTTAAACACACCACCACTAATAAGAAAGGGGGAGGGAAAGGAGCAGGAACGAGAAAGAAGACGTGGAAGAAAGGAGAGAAATGTTTCAACTGTAACATGGAGGGACATGTGTTCTCCGCATGTGAGAAGGAGTGCAGGATGTGTGGGGGTGAGCATAGACTGCATGAATATGAAGAGATGAAGGCGAGAGAAGAGCCAGGTGAGAAGGAAGAACCGAGAGAGAAGGAAAAGAGAGCAAAAGGGAACAGGGAAAGTTTGGTAGGGGGAGTAAGTCAGACACATAGGGGGAGTGAGTCAGACACAGATGAGGAAGGTGAAAAGGTAAAGCATTAAAAAGGATGACGAGATTTTTGACAGGGAGAGACAGAGCAGGCATGGTAAAGGAGAAGGCCCACATGGGCAAAGTGATGGTAGTACAAGAGAGAGAAGTCTATCGTCAATGTGAGGGGCGAGTGTCAGGTGAGCAGCAATGTTTTGTACGCACACAGGACATGGAGAGTGAGAATGTGTTGTTGCGAGAGGCAGCGTATGGTCTGTTGAGAGGGCGCTTTTGCGGGTTACATACAGATCAGGAAAGAGAGAGTGAGAAGGAAGCCCCAGTGATGGGGGAGCAAAACATAATTAGGCCGCCTAAGCCGTTAGTTGAAAAGAAGAAGAAAGAAAAGGTGAAGCGCTCAAAGCGCCGGAGTGAGAAAAAGAAAGGAAAGGCAGTGACAAAGAAGGCGGGCCCAGTAGAAGGGCCAAGGCATGGTATGCAGTACAGGGAACCCGTGGAGAAGGCCAATGACTCTCAAGGGCGCGGCAGGGTGCGGACAGCGATCAAGACAGCGACTCAGACCCGGAGCGGCGATTCAAGTTGGTGGAGAGTGCGGTGCGCAAGTGGTTCCACGATCCGGGCGGCGGACTAAAGCGGCGGCAAGGGCGGCTCAGACTGGGAGCAGGGAAGTTAAGTGACTCGGGCGGCCATCGGAAGGCAAGGAAATGGGGGAGCCTGAGCGCAGGTTGAGCGGCGCAACAACGGGACCTTCTCTGTGACTTTTTACGCTCTACAATAAGTCAAGGTAGTGAGCGGAATACAAAGTGAGTATTAAGTTAGTGCATATATTTGTTAGTGCGGCTTCGGTAATTTCTGAATAGGGCTATATATTATATTTTACCACCATATATGCGAGGTTAGTAGCATAAGGTAGATGGGGCCGTTATTCCTAAATAGGGGGAGCAATGGACAATTTTATTAATAATAGTATTTAGTCATACCGGCCCACCCCAAGGACAATTACCTATTTTGCCTATATCACTCTATGTGTAACGGTGAATTCAAAGGGGGTTGGGGCACTTAGTGACGTGTCAGAAATTATTCAAATATCTCTAAGTAAAAGTAAAGTTCCGAACCCTCTCGTCTAGTGCAGATGAGTTAACATTTAATTTCCTTATCATTTCTGTCTCTACCAACAAGATTTCAATATCTTCATCGAAATCTTCACACTGGACAAACAGAGGATCGGACTTCACTTCATTATAGATATAGGATAATCAACACATCACTAAGCGCCATAACCCCCCAACCGCCAAAGCTTTGAATTCACCGTTACACTTAGAGTGATATATAAATATTAATAGGTAAAATAGGTAATTGTCATTGTGGTGGGCCGGTATGGCTTAATACATTGTTAATAAATTGTTCATTGCTCCCCCTGTAGGCGCAGAAAGGTAAATATGCGACCTTTTCTTGATGATATTACCCCTATACATATTAATAGTGATGTATAGATGAGCTGTTAATATATCTAGTCAAGATATGGTTATATCCGTTTCTACATATACTTTGAGCCGGTTGAAAACGATAATCATGATATTAAGACAAGTCACTTGAACCGGTACTACTTTTTACGCCGGATCATAGTAATATTATCGTTAGGGCGGACATTAGGAAATGGCTCCCTGGTTCCTTTTTGTTGCTTGGCGGAGGCTCTGATAGTGAGGCTACTATTAATACATTTTCCCACCAATATTACTGGTACTGGTTTCCTCTGGTTGGAGAGTCTTTTGCAGAGGAGGAAGATTAGGTTATTCTCAGGTCGGACTCTCAGTGAGGCATCGGTCGGAGTGCTTGGATTGAGTGGATGTAGTACTATAATAGACACCGGCATCATAATACAAGTATGATAAATAATACTATGATCATATGTAGTTAGCTCGCAACTTAGTTCACATGATCATACTCATGATTGGGGGCGACCGAGTGAGGTCGTTTGCCTCCGGACTGTGTATTTCGGTGATGGCGACTCAGTGGCGCAGAGCCGTGGATTTCGACTGAGCTCGAGGTCTCAGTCCATCCACAGCTACTATGTCCAGGGATACACTGAAGGTATGGCGTGGGGCAGCGTCCTATCTCCTTTCTGTTCGAGTCCGGAGTAGTGCCTGCCGGGCCCGGGCAGTGGACAAATTTGTAATATAGTATTTAGTCATATCTGCCTATACATGTTTTACATAGGTATTAATAGTTCTGGTTCTGGTGGCAGTCAGTTCCTTCATAGGACTGATCATTGCTTTACCTGTTATACTCAGCTGTATTTCCTTTATTTAAGTTTAGGCGGGTAGTTAGCTTAATTTGATTGAGCCCGTGTCTGGTTCAGTTTCCTTCTGTCTTAATAAAGACGAAGTGTGTCTACAGAATGGGAGCCCCTACCCCTGCAACCTGGTAAAGTTCCAACGGGTTATGAGCCTTGGTGGTGCTTCGTCTGCGTGGGCTCGGAACTGGAGCTATGCTTCAAGCTGAGCAAACCGTAATAGGGGGGAGGTAAAGTCTTGGCAGGGAATCGGCGTGGGGGTGTTCTTCGGCTACCGTGATGATGGCGGCAAAAGTCCAGCAGTGCTAGGCTGGTGAACATTTTCGCTTTGAGACACTAGTACTGTGATCAGACTCTTAGTTGCTCGGTTCGAGCATTCGTCAGACTCTTTAGTTGCTTGGGGTTAAGAACCCAGTGGCCCGGCGTCGACAAAAGCATTTTGAAATGTTGTTTGGCATTTCACCGAAGCAGGTGACATGCAAAGTGGTGGTGAGAGAGTGAGAGGAGGGACCCAGCCAAAAGTGGGCGCAGTCGCCAAAAGGTGGGCTCAGTCCTCAGAAGTCCTGCACAACAAAGAACCGGTAGGATACTCATCACAAATGTGGGCGACAAGGAAGAAACTTTGAGTGGTCCTTGTCGTTATGTGTGGCATGTTGGCTAAGCAAGAGGTGTGGCAGCCCCTCATCAAGGGCGACACCTGAGAACATGTAAAATGTTTAAGGACAATAAGGGAGTGCATGCAAGCACAAATGACTTGTTCGTTTGCTATGTTGGGCAAAAAGTTGTTGACAAATTTACCGGTGGTTCCGGACATTTTTTTCCAAAAGTTGGCTGGGCAGCAGGTGGTGCTGTCTGCTGGTTTCGGCTCTTTCGTGGACAGTAGTTGATGCTGAGGACAGGTGAGCTGTGGGACAGTTTAGGGACCTTATGGGCCTGGTTTTCTACGGTAACGGTTTTGGGGCAGTGGTTTGGACATTTAAAGGACTTAGTTGGTCGTGGTTGGACTTTGGGAAGTGAAGGAGGAAAATGTTGTTGTTCATGGCCATTGGGTTGAGTTTTAGACGGTGACGTTCAGTATTATTATTTGCAAAGGTGTTGGCCAGGTGGTATGTATGTTTTAGTGAGCAGCCTTCGTTTTTGGGCGACGGTTGGACGTTGAGTTTTCCTTGTTGCAGTCGGACAGTGGCATGGGACGTTAAGCTATGAAGACTGGTTATTAAGCAGGGGGGAGTGTGGAAAATTGGTTCCTTTTGTTTTGTTTGTGCTTCGACGTGGCTCTTGTGTAGTCTGGGAAGCAGGAGGGCGGCTAGTCGTCGTTTGTTGTAGCAGTGGGGACGTAGGGGGAGACCGTCATAATACATGGAAATTGTTTTTGTTTTTGTTCCTTTTGGGATGGGACAGTTGTTGCTCTTTCTTCTCTCCTCTCTCTCTCTCTCTCTCTCTCTCTCTCTCTCTCTCTCTCTCTCTCTGACTTGCTAGCGTAGGGCAAGGACCCTTGGACCCTTTTTGTATTGCTCAGTTCATTTTTCTTCTCTCTTGCATTATGGGATAAGAAGTTAGGGGAGATATATGTTTGTATGAGATCATACTTATGTTTGGTTTGTTTCAACCTGGCTAACTGCGGTTGTCGATTGCATTTATGTCGTAGTTGTTGATGTGAACATGGTGTGTGTTATTTCTATGTTTGATGGAGGAGACATACTCAATATGTGAAGAAGTTTGTCACGTTTGTTGTGCTTATGTGTTGCTATATTGCCGAACTCCACTGGAGACGTAGGATAGCTCACTTACTCATTTCGTCACAGTTATATTTTCTACTAGTTTGTTCGTTGTGCTTGTCAGCATCTCGTCCATTTACTTGGTTGTGTTCGTGGCACTGTTGAACATACATTAATGTATTTGACGTTGACATATACATATATGTATCTTCATATTGCGTGTTGGTCATTTTCCGTGCGAATGGTATGGATTGCTCATGTATGCGATATTAACAGTGATGTTGATGTGCTTATTGCTGAACGTTGTGTCACAAGTTTAAGTTGTTGCTGTTTGAATTGTGACCATATTTTATTAATTAACTTGTTTGACTGTTGTCTAGCTTTATGATATTTACTATGTTGGCTCATATCTGCCGCTATTCCTAAATAGGGGGAGCCGCTCAATGGACAAATTTGTTAATATAGTATTTAGTCATATCTGCCTATA
Source organism: Paulinella micropora (assembly GCA_019918135.1). Lineage (NCBI taxonomy): Eukaryota > Cercozoa > Imbricatea > Euglyphida > Paulinellidae > Paulinella > Paulinella micropora. Next base: position 13,842 of record WBZZ01003185.1, read on the forward strand.
CATGTTTTACATAGATATTAATAGTTCTGGTTCTGGTGGCAGTCAGTTCCTTCATAGGACTGATCATTGCTTTACCTTTTATACTCAGCTGTATTTGTTTTATTTAAGTTTAGGCGGGTAGTTAGCTTAATTTGATTGAGCCCGTGTCTGGTTCAGTTTCCTTCTGTCTTAATCATCTAAAGACGAAGTGTGTCTACAGAATGGGAACCCCTACCCCGGCAACCTGGTAAAGTTACAACGCAGGGGGCCTGTTGAGTAGGGCCGGTTGAGTGTAGTAGGGCCTTAATATATAATAATATCACCCAATCCTCCTCTTGGCTTGGTCGGATTATCGGAGAGGTTGGGGAATTATCGCTAGCGACATTCAAGTGTCAACAAAGAATGATTTTTTCGATTTTGTGTCACTTTTCCAATTTTGGATCACTTTTTCGTTTCTATGTCAAAATTTTTTATTTTCAAATTTAACGGTAATATTTCGCTAAATTTACGTCATTTTTGCGGACGCATATAGTCGTTAATTTCAAAAATTCAAAATTTTGATACAAAAACGAAAAAGTGACCCAAAACCGAAGAAGTGACACAAAGCCGAAAAACCAATTTTCTTTTAGCACTTGAATGTCGCTAGCAGTATTTCCTCTACGAATTATTTAATAATTACATTAATAGTAACTTAACTAAAGTGATGGATGTATTACAGTATTACTGCGGCGGCAGTCAGTGTCACAGCTTGATCCCCAGGGCAGCTGCAAGCGCCTCTTTGGCCTGCACGAAACCCTCCTCTCTGTGCAGAACAACAGACACAAACAACTACCAGCAAACTATATACTAGTAACCAAAACCAACAAGAAAACAAACTCAAGTCTGATAACCAACCAAAACGACAGTTTTTATGATACCATTTCTTATCCTCTCACGCTTCCCACTTATCCATACTAGTGGCAAGTATTTCCGTATTTAAAGTGTTAACGTAAAAATGAAAAATAAATAAGACAAAGAGTTCTCTCCGCCTCCTCACGGTGGGTCACACGTGGCCACGCGGCTGGCTGTGTTGGCTGGCCACGTGCTAACATAAGTGTGACATGTGGCTGGCTATGCACGTCACGTGCTAGCACTGTGACTCGTGACCGTGTGGACGGCTTGAAGTGCACCACCGTCACCT
>WBZZ01003185.1:27500-52500 GCA_019918135.1 Paulinella micropora
GAGCTGCTTTCCTTTACTTTCTGACGAGGCCCGGTGGGCCTTTTCTCCAAATTTGCCCCTCTCCCATGCAGGAGCAAAAATCTGAAAATCTGCCTGTCCGCCACGCGTTCTGCTATGCGGTATGCTAATTGAATAAGCCTATACATAGTCACATGGCTTTTTTTTTTTTAAGAACCCGACTCTAGCTTTTTCAGAGGATTGGAGGAAACGTCAATCGCACAAATATGGAATTTAACCCTAGAAGGGACCCTTTCTAGTATGTATGTATGTATGTAATATATATATGTAATTATATATATGTATATATATGTATGTATCTATGTATCTATGTATCTATGTATCTATGTATCTATGTATCTATGTATCTATGTATCTATGTATCTATGTATCTATGTATCTATGTATGTGTGTATGTATGTATGTTGTATGTATTTATGTATGACATATGTATGCATGTATGTATGAATGTATGTATGTATGTATGTATGTATGTATGTATGTATGTATGTATGTATGTGTGTGTGTGTGCGTGTGTGTGTGTGTCTGTGTGTGTGTGTATGTATGTATGTATGTGTATGTATGTATGTATGTATGTATGCATGTATGTATGCATGCATGGATGTATGCATGTATGCATGTATGCATGCATGCATGTATGTATGGATGTATATGTATGTATGTATGTATGTATGTATGTATGTATGTATGTATGTATGTATGTATATATATATATGTAGGTACGTATGTATGTATGTATGTATGTATGTATGTATGAGTAGTATAGGGGGCCACTTGGGCACAGGGTTTCAGTGCAGTTTCATCACAGAAACCACACTAAGAGCCGTTATTGTGTTTTGAGGCTACCTATTCTATCTAAGTTCAAAAAAACAATTTCATTAAAATCTCTCTTATTATGAATTTCGTTCTATTTTTCTTCGTGGATTAGACTTTCAGTCATTATCAAATTCTGCGCCACGGCGCCAGCGCACCAGCGCACCAGCGCACTAGCGCCGTGGCGACGAGGTATGGATTTTTTACCAGAAATTCTCATTCAAAAAATATAACATTGTGAGAATTGTTTTTCCACTAAGAGCCGTTATTCATTATTTCGTCTATCTATTTATAAGCAGACAAAAGAAAGAAAAACTGCTACCTTTAAATAATTATTATTTAAATAAATAAAATAAAGACACATATATATTCATATCAAAGACATAGAATAATATCCTATATATAAAAATGACAGACACAAAAGAGCAACCTATCAACATTTCAAAGGGAGGAGTATATATAATAAAGGAAACAAGACCAAAATTAATTACAGGTTCATGTGAATTCGTTGTAGTTCAATAGTGTGAAGAAGGTAAAATAAAAAAGAAAATGTTTAATTTTTCAGAGTTTGGAAAAAGAAATAAGGAACAAGCCTTAGAGGAAGCAAATAGATTTTATAAAGAAAATATAAAACCTAAATATGAAGTTTGGAAAAAATACAATGATGAACGAGTTAAGTAAAATAAACAACAATACAAAAATGAATGGAATAAGGAATGGATGAAGAAAAAAATTATATGTGAATGTGGTGAAGAGACAACAAAATGATATAAAACAAGACATCTTTTATCAAGCAACCACGAATTAAGAATGAAAGGAATTAATCATTCAAATGATGATTTAAATACAGAAAAAATAAAATGTGAATACGGTTTAACGATAAGGAGAAATGGGAAAGAAATTCATGAGACAACCGCAAAACATAAGAAATACATTCAAACTAAAAATAATTAAAAATATTATAAATCCATAATCTCTTTTTTCTTTTTAATTCTAGCACTGCTCCGTATATTTTCCGGTTTTACATCCAATGATTTTAATAAATTAATATTTTTTCTCTTTAGTAATTTGTTTTACTTTGTCCGATAATTGCTCCTTCGGTCCTTCTTCCTCATGGCGCTCTTCAACATTAGTCTTTAATAATTCTGACGGTCTTACTAAGTCTTCTTCTGATAGGATAACTTTGAAGCCTTTCCGGCCCTTAACTTTGAATATAGTTTTACTGAATTACTTGTCCCCTTTAGAAAAAATAGTTCTTTCTAATTCCTTTCTTACTCTTGTTCCTTTAGGGAATTCATTAATTAAAGGATTTCTGTAGATTTCCTGAGTGTTTTTTTCTGTTCCTTCAAAAACATGAATTGGTACAGCCTTTATTGTTGCATGATATGTTTTATTATAATCATCAACAACCTCATAAATAATAGGAACCCATTGAAAATTTTCATTAAATTCCCATATTAAGTTTAATTCATTTCGTATTGTTCTAATAAACCTATCAATTATACCCATTGTTCTGTGATCGCCTACTTGGACAGTTCTATGTTCAATATTATTTTGTCTGAAATATTCACTGACTTGTCCCTTAAACTCACCGCCATTATCTGAAGTAATTCTTTCAGGAACTTTTTTAGTAAATATTTTTTTTAACCCTTCTAAGACATAACCAGTTGTTTTATTTTTGACTGGCTCAATCCACCCACGACTGCTATATACATCAATAGCAACTAATCCAAAATTATAGTTAGCATTACCTTTCTGTGTTGCCACCTTTGACATATCCATTAAATCAATAAATACTTGACTTAGTGGTTTTGCTTCTGGTGAGGTTATCGTGTTCCATATCTTAGAGGGCTTTGATTGAAAATGTATTTCGGCCACTTCTTCAAGTTTTTCTTTCCGCTCAGTCTGCTCAGGAGTTTCTTGTTGCTGAGTATGTTTATTATCCATATTATATATCAATGAGATTTTCAAAGTCCAATGTCAAAAACAAAAAATATAAAATTATTACACCAAAAGGTAAGACAATTCATTTCGGACACTTAAAATATCAGCACTATAAAGACCGCATAGGGTTATACTCACATTTAGACCATCTGGATAAAGAAAGAAGAAAAAACTATAGAGCAAGAGCAAAAGCAATAAGAAACTCAAAAGGAGAATTAACTTATAATAATCCGGAATATAGTAATTATTATTCTTATCATTTCCTTTGGTAAATTTAAAACTTTAAAAACATTCTTGAGACATCATCATTATTTTTTTCTTTCTTGCTTGGTTTCTCTGCTTGATTATAAACATTAACAGATATGTTTGACTTCTTTCCGTTTCCTTTTTTAGATTTAGGCTTCGGCTCTTCTTCTTCGCTTTCTTCACTTTCACTTTCGCTATCATCAGGTTCAGGCTCAGGCACAGGCTTTTTACTTACTTTCTTCTTTGCTTCCGCTTTCTTTCTTCTTATTTTCATCTTAGCTATTTTTTCTGCTATAATATCTGTGAAATCACATTCTTCATCGCTATCACTGCTTTCTTCTGGTGTATCATCTTGGTCTTTTCCATTAATGATATCATTAGCAACACCAATTTCAGCCATGCGATTTATCTTTTCCTCCATCTCTTCATCATCACCTACATAAGCCTTTCTACACTTTGCTAATTTCTCTTTTGCTATTTCAACCTTTTGCTGTTTCTTATTTTTTATTCCCTCAACTGCTTTACCCCAGTTCTTACGACTTGCTTCGGGAGACTGCATTTTAGAATCTCACTTCGTGCTTCGCACTCTCGCTTATTCTAAAAATATTCTATACTAAGATTATTATATTTTAGTATTTTTAAAATTAAAATATTTAATTATATAATGTCCCAATATAAATCATTACTTGGCTTGAATGAGTTGGCTGTTGATAATCTAAATATACTTAACTTAGACCTTACCAATACAAACATAGTCGGTCTGAATACAGACAGAGTGCCAGAAGATGAAAACCCTTTGAACCTCTACTATACGGATTTACGATTTGACACAAGATTATCTACCAAATCAACTACAGACATAAAAGAAGGAAAAAAATTATACTACACAGAGCAACGAGTAAGGGATAATGACGAAGTCAAAGCCTCAACTCAACACAGTAATCCGCACCAAACAAGTTTATATAATTTGATAGACACAAACATATCCGCTCCAACGGTCGGGCAATACTTAACATATAATGATGTAGATGGTAAATGGAGAAATACAACAATCGGCTCAATTGATACACTCACAGATGTAGTCATTACAGCACCAATAGCGATGAATAGTTATCTCACATATAACTCAATAAACTGGGTAAATAAAACTTTTCCAATAAATGTTGATGAATTCGGCAACATTAGTATGGGTGGTAATTTGAATATAACGGGAGTTAATTTATTAAATACCAAAGATGTTGATACTTTGATATCTGAGCACGAAGACAATAATGATAAAGTGTCCGCGGATGGTTCGATTAACACACACAGCGACTGTACAATAACGACACCTGCCGATAATCAACTACTCATTTATAGTACGGGGCAATGGAGAAACACAAACTCGCCTTTTCTTAGATTGGATGGTCTCGCTATGATGTTTGGAGATTTAAATATGGGGGGTTTTAATGTAGCAAATGTCGGTAATGTTGATGGTATTGATGTTTCTGCCCTTGATACTTCGGTGGTAAAACTAACAGGAGACCAAACAATAACAGGGAATAAAACATTTACTACTTATGTGGGGGTAAAAGACACAAATCCATTAAACACAGGTAAGTTATTCTTCAATTACAACAATAATATGGGTTCTATTTATTCGTCGGATGCTGGTGGGGCGACTGGCTATCCATTATCTTTTGTCGGCTCGTCCATACTTTTTGCTCCAACAACAGGGGGTGGAATGACATTGACAAATAATGTTTTAAATTTTAACAGCACGACAGCAATCAGCGGACTGCCCGCGCCATTCTATGACGGCGATGTTTCAACGAAAGCATATACCGATACAAAATTAGCAAAGGACGGCACAACGGCTATGACGGGTAGTTTAAATATGGGAGGATTTAACATAACAAATGTTGGTAATGTTGATGGTATTGATGTTTCGGCTCTTGATACCGCAGTCGTCAAACTAACAGGAGACCAAAAACCATAGCAGGAACCAAAACATTCAGCAACATAATACATGCTAGTGCGGGGATTGATATGAAAAGTCAAAGCATAACAAATGTGAATCTTGTTGATGGTGTGGATGTTTCTACTCTTGACACTTCGGTGGTTAAACTAACAGGAGACCAAACCATAGCAGGGAACAAAAAATTTTCATCAACTTTGGAAGTAAGTGGTTCGTCCAATCCAACTACTTTTGACGGCATTGGCATAGCCTTTGATACAAAAATAGGAATGATTGCAGCACAAAAGACAGCAACAGCGACTTGGTATCCGATACAAATAACGGGGTCGTATGTTGAGTTATATTCGGGTAATACTTTAATTATAACCGCAACAGGCACTACACTATCTTTGAATAACAACAAAATAACAAACTTAGCCACACCATCAGCAACAACGGACGGAGCAAACAAAAGTTATGTGGATACATTAGACTGACAAAATGTGAAACTAACAGGAAACCAAACCATAGCAGGAATTAAGACATATAGCAGTGGTGTTGAAATAACGGGAAATTCAATCAATTCAACAACAAAGGTCACATTCATCGTTTTCAATTCTACCGGTAATATCGGGTCAATTGCTAGTTTGGATATGAAAACTGCGACATATTACAACTTTGAAATTTCTGCCAAAAAAATAAGTTTTATTATTGACGGGACGATTGTCGGTTGGGTAAATGCTTCGGGGTTAGATTGTAATAGTAGCAAAATAGCCAACCTTGGAACTCCGACATTATCAACAGACGGAGCGACAAAAGGATATGCGGACACATTGGACGGGCAAAATGTGAAACTAACAGGCGACCAAACCATAACAGGAATTAAAATATTTAATGGAAGTAGAAATGATGTAAGAGCACTGACCTTATTAAGCCAAGCCGATTTTAATAATGTGGATATCATTAATGGTGGAAATATAACATATAATGGGGCGAGGATATTAAACCAAAACGGAGGAGACATATTCTTTTCACAGACATCAGGAGATTATCAGTATTTCTTATTGACTCTAAATACCGCTACAAGTGGAACAGCTAACCAACGAGGTTATGTATTCACGAACGTAGCATCTGATGTAAAAGGGGCGGGACTTTATATTTCAAAACTTTTGGATAATAAAAGTGCTTCGTCTGACATTGTCCGTTTTAACAATGCGGGCGGTATGCGGTTTTATGGAGCCTTAGATATGAACTCAAACAATATAACAAATGGAGGAACAATAACAGGAACAACAATTACTTCAACCGCGGGGATATCAACAACAGCCTTAACGGCGAGTGGATTAATCACGGCAAATGCGGGTATATCAACAACAACCGCAACCGCGAGTGGCCTACTAACAGCAACAGGAGGTTCTAGCATAGTTATACAAGGAAATACTAATGGAGGTAATACACGCGGAATATTTTTGTGGGACACTGGCAATACAAATTATGGTATTTATATGGCTTCAAATGGAGGAGGTGCAAATACCAGAAGTCTAGCGGGAGGGTCTGCGGTTGCAGGCAATGATTTTACTTCCTTTGCTGTTAGATTTAGAGTGAGCAATTCTTCAACCGATGGATTTATATGGGAGAACTCGTCCGAACAATTGTTAATGTCATTAAACGGGGCAAACGGGACTTTATGGACGAAAGGATTAATAACGGCTAGTGCGGGGATATCAACTACAACATTAACAACGAGCGACAAAATAACAACAACATCAGGCAAACCGATAATCATCGGCAGAACAACGAAAGTAAATGGAGCAACGGGCGGATTAGAATTATATGGAACGGCAAGTAACATCGGAGGAGCACACTTACAGGCGGTAATATCAACAGATGATTATCCAACATTTCAATTATTGAACTGGGCGCACGACAATGTTAATTTAAGTTTTGATGCTTATTTTGACGGCACGAACTGGAAATCATCTTCTGCGTCGTCTAACTTTCTAATTCAAAAAGGTGTAAAACTCACTTTTTATTATAATTCAGGAACAACGGTGGGAAACAATATATCTTACACTGAGGCGATGAACATTAATACGTCGGGAGAGGTAGTAATTCCAACAACTTCCAGCGGTTTTTTAACCATACGAAAAAGACCCGCTTCTACCGTCGACGCACAACTATATTTTAAATCGGGAGGATATACGAATTATGGAGTAATTGTTTCTTCAACTGGTTTGCTTCATGCTTGGTCTACTTCAAACTCTACTTCTGGTGAGCCGTCTGGTAGTTATAATTATATTCCGCTTAATGGTGCTTGGACAAACTCCTCTGATAGACGGCTTAAATCAGATATTAAAACATTAGACTGCGGTGATTGTTGCGAGAAACTAATGAAAATAAATTGTTGTTCATATTATTTAAAATCAGACGAAAAGAAAGAACAAAAGAACCACGGATTTATTGCTGATGAAGTTAAAAAAATATTTCCTGAATTTGTATCTGAAAGTGGGATAAAAGCAGAGGATGGAGAAGGCTACCTTGAAGGAATAACATATACAAGTTTTATACCGATATTGGTAAGCGGATTTCAACATATGGCGGAAAAAGTGATTAATTTAGAAAAAGAAAATAAAACTTTACTTAATATATTACAAGATTTAACCAATCAACTAGCAGAAATACGAGCCGTTGTATATCCAACCAATGGCTAATAATACAACCAGACTTCACAGACCACCACCTATTATGGATATGGATGGAGAACTAACTCCAGAATTAAAGTCTCGTGTTCTTGAAGTAGAACTAAAGACTGAGGAAAAAAAAGTAGAGCACGAATTGGAAGATAACTGGAATTGTTGTTGTATAACAAACAGACCGACAGACAGCCGACTTATTAAATACTTATTTCAAATGGGTGTCATTATCTCCATCATCACCCTTTGTATCGTGAGGCTATCTGAAAAGAACTTGCCTTGTGAGGTCGCTAATACTTATGTCGGTATTTTAACATTGCTTATCGGTATTTGCCTTCCATCACCTTCTTCAAAGAAATGAACATTCATAGGTATGTATTTTATACCACATATCATCATTTGAGCACATTAAAGGCAGGGCTTCATCAAAACTTATACACCAATCTGACATTGGTTTGTAAATACATTTGATTTTTGAGTTAATCCCGCTCTGGATACAATAAACACAACTTATATTCTTTTTTTCACTTATCCGTGAGTAAAAGTCGCAGGCAGTCCGAGCAACAGTTGAGCACACAAATAATAATATTAATAACATTTTTATATATTATATTATATAATTTATGAGTGAGTTCAAATACCAAAAGATTATTTTTCTGAGCAATGATTTTGCTGGAGGAAGCAAAACATTTAATAAAAATATCCAAATGTCATTCACACCCACCAAAATGAATGTTAAGTTTATCCACTATATGAACGACCAGACCGAAACCAAAACCAGAATTCTTTATATGGACAGAATTGGAATTATTGGAACATTTGCGGACAGCACCACAGCAAACATTTCAAACCTCGGCTACAACTTAGGAGTAGTAGGCTGGAGCGACGGACAATATACATTTAAAGTCCTTGAAACCGACAGCGGAAATATTGACACAGGAAATTTAGCGGGCCGAATTGTTGTGTGCCTAGAGTTCTTGGGATAATTATATAGGATGGAGAAAATAAACAATGTCAAAGTTAAGCCTGTGAAGCAGGATGGAAACGGAGATAAAAAAGCAAAAGGTTATAAATTATTCAATGAGCCGTATGCTAACATATTTTTGCTTGCCCGTAAGAAGAGCGGTAAGACGACAGCACTCTTTGAAATACTTAAACGGACAACAGACAGAAAAACCCGTATTGTCATTATTGCTTCAACCATACACAAGGATTACATTTATAAAGCAATGGTAAAGCACTTTAAGAACAGAGGAAACCCAATGGCGATATATACCTTTCTTAAGTCAGATGGTGTAAATGTTATTGATTATGAGTTAGACAAACTGAACAGACATGACGAGCAACACGAAGGAGAAGTAAAACAAGACAAAGAAGAAATAGAGAAGCCACAATTTCTTTATTTCGGAGACCAAAAAAACGGAAAAGAAAAAAAGAAACAGATAAAGGAGGCAAAAGAAAGGCCGAGTAAATATATATCTCCAGAGGTTGTTTTTGTTTTGGACGATTTAGGGAGTGGATTAAGAGACAAGTCCGTAAGTGATTTGTTAAAAAAGAACAGCACTATAAATCAAAGGTGATTATGTCTAGTCAGTATTTAAACGACCTTAGACCAGAAGCCATTAAGCAGTTAGATTATCTATTCATCTTTCCGGCCCAGTCTCAGGACAAAATGGAACTCGTGTATAAACACTTAGACTTATCTTTTGACTTTGATTACTTTCTTCAAAAGTATCACGAGGCTACAAAGGAGAGATTTAATTTTCTTTATGTCTCAAGTGTTGATGATGAGTTAAGAAAAAACTTTGCTTATCGCATGCGATAGGCTATTGGAGATTTACAATCTCCAAAAATTTTGCTTATCGGTTGAAATAATTATTTTTGGAATTAATAAATATTTTTTTTCATAGTATAATGGTAGTTAAAACAACTCGTGTTGAAGTCATTCCAACAATCGGCAAACGAACTATTAACTCAAGCACCAACATGGCTGGAGGTAAAAAGAAGACTGGTCGCAAGAAGAAGCAAGGAGGCAAGGGACAAGCAGGTGGTAAAATCAACTGGCAAAAAGTTGGGAAAACGGTCTTTGCCGTTGATAAATTTTTTCGCGGTAATAAGTTAATCTCAAGGACTGCGGGAGCATTAAGTAGTGTAGGGGTACCTTACGCAGGTAGTGTTGGTGCTGTAGCATCAAGACTGGGGTATGGTAAGCAGAGAGGACGCGGAGCACTCAAATTCTAAAAGATAGTTATCAACTACACTCTAGTTGCTACCGCAACTCCCGTTTGTTGATATCCATCGAAAACAGATTAATTTTTTCCTAAAATAAAAAAACGATGGTTTAGAATAAGTGAGAGTGCGATAGCACGAAACGCAATTCTAAACTATCTATAGAATGGTCGCTAAGACTAAAAATGTGCTAAGACTAAAAATGTGAAAAGGGTTTATAGGCATAAAAGCGGGAAGCCGTATATTATCCAGAAGGGTAAAAAATATTATCTTAATTTCGGTAAAAAGACAAATGATATGAGCACACTTCAAATCGTTAAACTTTTTATGAAATACTTAAGCAGACCAAAAGCAAAGCGGGCAAGAACGAAGAAAGAAGACTTAAGAAAAGTCCAAAGCCTTTCAGAGATTGAACAAAATACTAGAACCGCCATTAATGACCACTTAGACAAACTCAGAAAAGAGAAATACGAAAAGATTGATGAGATAGACCAAAAAGAGAAAAAAGCCCGAGTTGATGCTGAAGAAGAAAAGAAGAGGCAGGAGCGTCGCGGAGACGCAGATGCTAAGGAAAGGCAGGATGAGTTAGCAAGGATACACCGCAATGAACTATCCGATATCAAGGAACGACAAGAACAAAAAGCCAGAGAACTAAGAAGGGAGCAAAAACTCATAGATGATGTAAAATATGAAGAAGATAGAAAAAATAGGATACAAGCATTACCACCGCCACCACAATATCAATATATTATGCCACCGCAATATGGACAGCCACAAGCACCGCCACAATTTGGAGCACCACAACAAGCACCGCCATTTGGAGCACCACCACAAGCACCACCATTACCTAATTTAGGAGATGAAGCACCATTGAAAACGAAAGAGCAATATGAGGAAGAAAAAAAGCAAAAGCAGAAAGATATTGAAACACTGAAATTAGCAGGATATACAGATAAATTCATTAAAAAGATGAGTCTCAAAGACTTACAAAAAGCCAGTCAAGATATTCAGATGGCTATAGCCACAGCGACATCTTTAGAAGAACAGAAAAAATTAGCAGAAGAATATAAAGAAAAACTTGAAAAGGAAAAAAAGAAAGCGGAAGAAAAGGGTAAGCATATTGAAAATTTACAAATTAATCAATTTTTAATCTCTGGATTTTCAAAAACTTATCACCCAACCATTACCATAAAAGAGTTAGCACAGGCTTTAAAAAAGAGACTAGATAATGACGGTCATAACAAATTAAATTACAAAGACACTTCAAAGTGGATTATTAACATGATTAAAAGGTTTAATATTGATGTTGGAAGTGAGGTGGAAAACGTAAAAAGAAAAGTAGCAGATTATGCTAGATATGAAGATTATATGGGCACTAGTGAGCAAAAAGGTAGTGGAGCGAAGACATTAGAAGAATTAATTGATAAGGTATTTTCAATAAAAATAATTAAAAAATATTTATCCCGCAAAGATTGGAAACACACAATGAATAAAAAGGACTTTGTAAATACTCTAACGAACAAAATGACAATATACCCAAATGTTGATAAACAAGTTTCAAATGATTTAAATGTTGATGAAGGTATGCCCCAACCGCTACCCCCGAGTGTAGCGGAGACCCCGCTACCACAACCATTAGAGACACAACCACAGCAACCAGAGCCAGTGCCACAGCCACAGCAACCTGAGCCAGACAAAACACAGCCTGAGCCACCGCCAGACGAACAACAGGGTGAGGGGCGGGGACTAATGACTTATGAAATAGACGACATAATGAAAAAATATGGATGGTATCTCGGAGCGATTGCGAGTGATGAAATATACAAATTAAATCCAGAAAAAAGAAGGCAATACGGATTTATTATGAATACTGACCCGAGCAATAAAAAAGGACAACACTGGATGGCTATATGGGTAAGTCTAAATAAAGATAGGAGTGTTGAAGTCTATGACCCATTAGCACTTTACCAACCAACGGAAGACTTTCAACAACAAATGAAACAACTAATAGATAAAAGCCACCCAGATAGTTATTTATTGATGAAGGTCAATCAAGTAAAAGAGCAGAGTGATACGAGCGACACATGTGGATGGCACTCAATGCGGTTTCTTTTAGAGCGAGCAAAAGGAATGCGATTTAAATTTGCTAGTGGCTATACAGACTTAAAAGAAGACGAAGCAGAAAAATTAAAAGCACAGAATGGGTATGGTAATTTTGATACATACATTTGATATTTTCTAATATATAGATTTTTGAGGTTGTAGGTGGTTTTTATAAAAAGCACCTACGATGGAGTACAAGGGAGGAAGAAGTTCGGGTATCTATTACATAAATAGTAAAAATAGAATAACGGGAACAGACAGCGACTTTACACACGAAGTCAATATGAAGGGACTAGACAATCCCACCCATTGTAAAATTCTTCATATCTATGTGCCAAAGTCGTATTACTCTGTGGCTTCACCATATAATACTTTTACATTATCCGAAGACGGGTATGAGGCATTAATTACGATACCTGAAAGAAACTACACAATGAACACCTTAAAAAATAAACTATCTGAGATACTGACGGCAGAAAGTCCGAATGATTATACTTATGTAGTCTCAAGCAACAATACAAACATAGAAGCGGAGGATGGCAAATTAACATTCAGTGTTTCAAATAACGGAGGTATTCAACCGCGGTTTATATTTGATGCTGATACCCGCATTCACGAGGTAATGGGTTTTGATAGAAATTCAACATATTTCTTTGCTAATGATTTCATTAAATCGCCAAATGTAATTATTCTAACTGGTGAAAAAACTCTGTATCTTCAATCGGATTTGGTGAATGAAGGTGATAATCATGTGCTACAGAAATATACACAGCCAACGAAATTCCTTTTGGTTCAGTCATTTATGATGGAAGCGGGTCTGAGTATGGTAAAACATTATCCGCTAATTCAAACAATGTATTCAGGTTTTACTTGACGGACGAAAACGACCAAGCGATTAATCTTAATGGTTTGGGTATCGTTATGACATTGCTTGTTTATCGTGAAACTAATTATTTTAGTTTATTTAATTCATTCTTTAATTTGTTGAAATCAAAGTAGATTATCTAATTTTAGAATTATTATTTTTTTTTTATTTTTTTTTTTTGCTGAAAGATTTTTAAAATCTTTCTAATATATTTCGTGTATTAATCAACTTACACTACTTCAAAAACAAAACAAAAATGCCTGTCCAATACGGCGGAGAACTTACTCATAGCCAAAGCGAACTTATTCGCGGTAAGTATTCACTTAACAAACTTACTGCCCGCGAAAGTCTTGCGACTGTGCCAATTACCACCGTTGGAGGAATTGAATCAACTTTTGAAATTCCAACTCGTCCTTTGAACCTTGCGAGGAGTGTGTTGCGATTTACCTACACACCAGATTCGGGTGGCGGTGCTGGAAGGTATAACCGAATTCCGATGGACTGCCTGCCTATGATTAAGACGATTGAACTGCGAAGCCGAAGCGGTCAGTATCTGTGTAATATCTTCAACACGTGGGCAATTACACTAAGATGATTTGGAAGCCTGAGATTTCTTATGATAGATTTATGGCTTTGGATAACCACGGGGCTGGGTCTGGTTATGGGGCTATGCTTCAAAAGTGTAATGTTGATAATCGTGGTACAACCGCCTTTAATGCTAACGTGTATGCAGGCCAAGTAGCAAGTGCTGCAACAGTTGCGGGAAGTATTGATACCGATGCTCATCTTCGGGCAACATTAAATGTTTATGGTAATGCTATCGCGGGAGCAATTTCTCCGCCATCCGTCAATGCTCGTCGTAATAATGATTTGCTCATCGCTAACGGAACTGGTGTTGCATCTGTTGTAAATGTCTCTTATGAAGAGGCAAAGTATTTTGAAGGTGGAGCCGATAACACCGAAACTCCCGTTATCAATGTGTCTATTCCTCTCGGTATGCTTTTCGGAACCATTTTTGAAATTGATAAGACTATTGGTTTTAATGAAATTCTTGATTTGAGGATTGTGTGGGAGGGAACACAGAAAACCGTATTTTATGGAACTGATGCCCTTAGTGTTGCAGCAGGAGCGACCGCCACCGCAGCACCCGCAGAGGTTAGCAACCTTAACTTATTTCTTGCTGTTGAAACTGATCCGAATGTTATCTTGGGGGTTCAACAAAAGATTGCCGGTGAGGGCTTTTCGTTCAAGACCGAATATCCAATCTCTTGGAAAACCAATCTCGCGGCGGGCACTCAGTCATTTGTTTTGAAGATGAACCGCTCTCAGGGTGAGAGAATACGCCGAATTTACACTAGCGGGTTTAATAATACTGAAACTTCAAACACAGCATTTGATTGCGATAACCGAGCACAGGCTAAGATTACTTCTTATTACACTACTTTGGATAGTAATAGAATTCAGCAGTTTGATATCGCTTGCGCCCGCGATGATTATATGCTTTTGAAGGAAAAAGTTAAGGGTTCTGCTATTTTGAACTCTAATGTGTATAAGTATAACTGGTTTCACGTTGATTTCTGGGATCACAACCGCCCACTTTATGACAAGCGAGAAGAAGAGGGTTATGAAGTGGCTGGTCTGTCCTTGGATACCGAACGGCGGTATGAATGGAGTGCGGAGGGAGCAGTCCAATTGAATTATTATACTTATGCTATTCTTCAAAGGACTATCGTCGTGAAGGGAATTGAAATCCTTATGTCTTAACCCCACTGATGCGATAAATTAGTCCCTTGGGACAATTGTTGATAGCTTGCTATCAACTTAATTAATTTTTGATAGTTAATTTTTTTATACAATATAGGAATGACTACTCACCAGAGAAATTTAATCGCACAAAATCCAGACGGAGATTTTGTAAATGTCAAAGTCGGATATGATGGACATGTTGAAACCAATAATATGAAAACCGCTTTCGGCGAAGCAACAACTGCGCAATTAACACCAGTATTACAAGAAATCTTTCCATATACCATTAATACAAGGGTATGGACAAAAACAGAAATAAAATCATCTGTGTCATTTTTGGATAATATGGCTGAATTGAAAACAACTGCTGATGATACATCACAAGCATCAATTGTAAGTAAAAAAAGAATAAAATACAGAACAGGAACTGGAATTATGTGTCGCTTTACTGCTTTATGGGATACAGATGAAACCGAAGGCTATCAATCATTTATAGGAATAGGAGAAAGTGATGTCAACAACGGATTCTATTTCTTTATGGATGATGTTGCAGGAATGCACATTCTTCATTCAATAGCAGGAGTTGACAACTCACAAGCAAGGATTACCGGAAGAGCAGAAATCAGACCAGCAAGACGAGATCAGTATTGAACAAAGCTTAGCTGACGATCAGGACACAAACCTTAGTACAGGACCGATACCCTCATCTGATTTCACTGCCCCAGAAGAGCCTCATACCGATCAAACCGGTACATTGAGAAGAAGCCCCCGCCGAAAGGACTAACTTGGGAGCAAAGCAACAGTGTTAGCTCAGCCAATATAGTCACAGGCAAGAGAGAGAGGAAGCAAACTGACCTAAGTTCTGCATCCACGCATCATGTTACGCTCATGAATGATGTATTGAATGATATGGATGATTGCATCTCTCATGATGAAGCAAGCGAGTGGTTATTTTATATTCATCTACCCACAGACTTAGTTGAAAAAGGAATGACACTAAAAGACTTGCAAAAAGGAATCGATAATGAACTGAAAGCGTTAAGGGAGTTCAAAACCTATGAATGGGTGACGGCTGATGAAGTTAGGAAGGCAGGAGTCAAACCCGTAGGTTTACTTGGGGTTCATAAAGTTAAGACCGACGAAGCGGGCGTAAAATTCGTTAAGTCACGACTCTCTTTACGGGGAGATCAACTTGAGCCAGGCATCAGTTATAACCCCTAACAGCTTTACGTTCCATGTGCCAACCATAGATCAGTCTTACTGTTATTCAAACTATCAGTAAGCTTAGGCAACAAAATATATGCCGTAGACTTCAAGAACGCATACCTCAATGCGCTCATGAAAGATTCGGTGTATGCTCGCGCCCCACCCGGTGTAACCGAGAAAGGACGCGAAGGGATGTTTCTTAAGATCACTAAAGCTTTATACGGAGACCCACAGGCAGGCAAAAGGTGGTACAATCTATTCGCAGAACTCTTACGAGAGCTTGGTTTTGAGCCTCTTAAGGCAGGCCCTTGCATGTTCATTCAAAAGGGAGTACACGTTAGCAAAGCCATAATATGTGTCTTTCACGTAGACGACCTTATATTCATTGCCCCCAGCGAAAAAGCTTATAGCTACTTTTGCGATAGCCTCGAGAAGCGATTCCCGATCAAAAAGCTAGGCGTAGCTAGAGAGTTCAAAGGCATGGAGATCGAACAGAAGGACTGAGAGATAATTGTGCACCAGCGCACATACGCGAAGAAGGTAGTTAAGTTTTTTGGCTACGCTGATTCTAAGCCAAGCGCTACCCCGGGTACAAAAATCGATCCTGCCCCGATAGTCGGTAGTCTCCTATTTCTAGCGAAGATGACAAGACCGGACATCGATGAAGCTGTAAACGCCGCGAGCGTTATGCAGACAATCGACGCGGGAGTTGCTTACGCGCGATTAGGCAAATGCATCCGTTACTTGAAAAATTTACGGGGTTTGCGATTCAAATCGGGCACAAGATCCGGGTTGGTTGAACAAATTTCCGTTTATCCGGATGCCGCGCACAAAGCGTGTCTCAAGACGGGTAAGTCGCGAACCGGCTACGTAATACTCGTTGGCGGCAGCCCAGTAGCTTGGTTGTCGACGAGACAAACTAAGGTAGCTCTTTCTTCCAATGACGCCGAAATCATCGCTGCTAACGAAGCGCTCCGCGAGATGATGGCAGTCAAAAACATTCTCACAGAGATAGGCTTAGCACAGAATAATCCCGTTGATGTGTTCGAAGATAATGCACAAACAATCTTAGCAGCACAGCGAGGTTTAGCGGGACCGCGAACTAAGCATCTTCTCGTAGAAGAACACTATTTGCATGAACTGGAAACTCTCGGAATCGTAAAATTTCGGAAGGTAAGTACAGATGAGCAAATCGGTGATGTTTTAATAAGTACCTTTCTAAAGAACAGATGGATTATCTTTTGGATAAATTCACGATTAAGATGGAATAAACAACGGTGATATTGTTAATTTCAAATTTTATCGTGAACAACGAATACGTTAATTTTCGTAACTGCAATTTACGCAAATTTTTGCATACGCATGTATCGTACTCAGGTGTAAGAAGGCCCGAGCCGACTCTGAGAAGCGCATGAGCTATGCAACGAGTTCGTTGGCTGAGATAGGAGCTTAGGGTGAAGAGAGCATGGAAAGCGAGCTAAAGTCACAGGACTTAGCCGCAGGATAGAATAGGCTCAGGGGGAGCAACCTTTGAGAGAAAACAGTCTAGTCAATAGATATGGCATGTTCTTGTTGACTTACTGATCATTTTTCTTAATCAGGTAGTTCTTTCAGACGCGCGAATCGAACATCGATCGGAATCAGGGAAATAGGATAGATACATCTCACAAAGGTAGAATTTTTGACATTGCTTCCGATCTGTCGATTTCGCATCATTTCATTTACATAAGCAATTCTTATTCGTTACTAATATTGAAATGATTGATCAATTTCGTCACAAGTCGGATAGACGCATACAGATCTTAATTTTAATGTAGTAATTTTGTGTATTTATGACGTTGCATGATTAACGTTGTAAGACGTGAATATGTGATAGACGCATTCATTTTTTTATACTGAAAATGACGTCTCATATGAAGTTAGTAACACATTTGATATATGACATTGCAACATGTTTTATGTTCAAATGCAATATTTGATATAATGGAACTATTTTTCATTTATGTTGCTTCTATTATGTTACCTTCTATTAACTACTTCGAGACATCATAGTCGTACTGACGACTCGGATTTTTCTAAGTCGCATTTCATATAAGGTTACAAATGAGATAGAACATATATATGATACAAATTCAGAAATCGACGCGCCCGGTTCTAACGAAGGAGTCCGAACAGCCCGGCAACAGTCCTACGCGATCCAAGCTCGCACCCGACCTGACTCAGCGTCATCTGCGTCGTCTCGACTCCGCACGTTTAGCGCACAACGACAACATGGACTGACAAGCGGACAATGAAGTTATCCCACCGCAGACTGGCATGGCGAGGCTATTCATCGGCTCATCGGCGATGGAGCGATATCTTTGGGCAACGCGACGAGCAATTATGATCGAGGATCCCGACCCTTCAGACGTCACGAACTTCGCAAAATTTTAATTTTATTCGCGTTACGCTCCGATTACAGGCCCAATAATTGTTACATTACGGGTAACAAATTGACACGGCCTTTGCCAACTAATCAACCAATACGTACGATTTACCAACTGCGATGGACCTGTCGACCTGCGATGACACGTACCAACGACGACTGCAGTTCAAATGTAATATAGTTATTATCGCGTAATGAATTGGCAGTATCCGACTGCACAGTACGGACCGAGGGCGATTATTTCTAAATTTGTACAGAACTATCAGTATAGTATTTACAATTTACTTATTCCGTTCATTTACGATATTATCTAATTAAGGGGGAGCGTCACAGCCTCACACTTCCTAACATATTTGTAATTATGATAATACCGTTTTTATACATTAGTCGTTATTCAGTGGCACAGGTGGCACTTAACTATTTACCAATACAATGTGTCAGTTACCATTTTAATCAGTAAGGATGGATGGTCAGTTAGGACGCAGTATAGGTAGAACAGTTACAGTTATTCAGTCCATATTATAATTAGTCACAGTCACTAGTACATAATCATTGCAAGTGACGTGGCATACTTCTAGAGTAAAACGGAAAGTGATTGTATTCTCAGTAAAGTTCAGTTCCAGCAACAAGGAAATAGTCGTGGGATTATTTTAGAGTCATTTACTGACATCCGGTCAATCTGCCGGAATTTCTCAGAAGGAATAGTCCGTCAATTGTGTTTAATCAGACTTGCTTTTAGTCGTGTGTATTTCGGATTCACGTCCGGAGCACTCCTCTAAGTTCGGATCACGGTTTTATTCATCAGCGAATGAATTCAGTCATCGTCTTTCACGGACAGATGCTTCCAGCAAAACCAATGTGAGGTGGAGCAGGAGTATGAAGTCCTAGAACATCTCTGTGATCGATCCCTCCTTGGAGCTGGATTTGATCGTATAACTTACGAGAAATACAGAGGAGAGGAGGAGACAGTGAGGAAAGGTGGACATGCAGAGATGAGTTGTACTCTGGCCATTGCTGCCCTCATTTGATACTTTAAGGCAAGTGGATACCAACACTTGTGCACGGGCACATTGATTGGGTTTGAATTTTTTGACTTGGTATCGGAGCAGTTGCAGTCTGTCACTCAGCTTGCATCTGTCTTAACAAATGTGGGCATCCAGTACACTCTCTTTTACAACCACAAAGCCATACTCCTATATTTCCTCAGTGCTTTGCATGTCTACAACAAAAATAAGCTCACACTGCTCATTCAAGACTGCAAAACCTTCGACAAGGTAAAGCACTTGAACTTTCTGGAGATGAGCGTCTTTGAGGCCACGACTAAGGCCGTGAACCCAAAAGGACCGAAGTAATGACCGCTTGTCAGAGGCGCGACAGCCAGACAGCATCCTTGATCGGTTCTCCACCGGTTTCTGCTCAACCGCAAGCCGCACACACGCAACGATCTCTAGGAAAGCGGCCAAGAGAGAATAGTCGTGAAGCTAACATACCTTGCATTCGTTGGTGGACACGTGCACAATGTTTTGGACACACAAAGCAAAAATGCCCGTACAACCACGATATAGAGGACCCCCGCATCCGCAATACACTCCTCAAGAACGTACGGTCGGACGACACCGCCACCGTCGCCGTTCTGCGCCGACTGCGCAATGATCAGGGGTGGAAGTTACAGGATGTCGAGGACCATGACCATGAATTAGCTGACGCGATCAATTCTCTTTTCGCTAGAGATGATCAGAAGAGTCGGCAGCTATAGAAGCCTCAAGTAGAGGACGAGGTGGAGCACGAGGAAGAGGAGCAGGGAGAGGAATCAATCGAGGAGGAGGAGCCCCGGCCCTATCGCACGAGGCACATACACTCGCGGGGGGGAGAGGGGATTCGTAAGAAGAGGAGGAAGAGGTGTATTTCACGGTAGAGGAGGAGAATGGGTTGGCCGAGGTGGATACGGCAGCGCAGAACGCCCGTACCACAGAGATGGGGGCTGGGCAGACGGCTCGAGCTCAAGCTTGAATTCCTCAGCACCACAGGCCTATGCGACATCAGGCGCAACCACTACCGACTGATACCGACTCAGGTAACAGAATTGAGGTAGTCCAGTGACTAGAGAAGGAGGAAGAAAACAGAACAACAAACATTGCACAATACATCGCTGTGCAGGTACCAACCAAGGGTACCAGTGAGTCTCAGAGCCCACAGCAGGCCACAGACCAACCCAAAGGTAGTACAATACCAGTACACCCATCACGACAACAAACAGACTGCATGCTGCTAATAGGCAGACGAGTAGAGCGCTGGCAAAGAGAAAGCAGGCGGGCCCGTCGCAGCCACAGCCCAAGAAAGTAAGGATAGAGCCGGCAATAAATCCTATTAACTTGCCGAGATTAACAGTCGACAAGGAGGATGTAGGACATCAACCTCTCCTCACGGACTCAAACAGAGAAAGCAAGGACAACCATCCTTCGCCTGTGAACAATACCCAAAAAGACCCTACAAAAACGGCGGAAAGGGAGGAGGCGGCGAACCTCGAAAAGACTCAGGATACAGATTTTAGAACATAAGCTCCTTGTATTGGCCTTAAAAAGTCACCGGCCAGACGCTTTATGCTATACAAACCTTTTTTGTGAAACATTAAATACCTTTATAAACGTTGGTAATGATACTATGGCGAATATTAATATTGTCGGCCGGGAATTTACTACAAAACACCATGCGTGGTTAGAAACTAATATGAAAAAATCATCGGGCACCTTGAAAGGAGTTAGTAGTCGGACGGATATAACGGGCATCATCACTTTAAATTTTAAGTTGAAATCCGGACGAGTATATCGAGTGGACTTGTACGTTGTCCCCGAATACCACGGATCAGTTCTTTTGTCGTATGACCAACTGGCGACAATGAACGCAGTGATTGATTGCGCCGCCAAATTTAGTCATATACGGCGTAGAGCCAGAAGAAGAATATACTGTCGACTCTCTCCATGCTATTGACTCGCACGAGGCCCTACACCTAGGGGTAGCATCGGAAGGGAAACAGGTAGCCATTACACACGCAATATTATGAGGTATATATGCCAACTGACGCGGCGTCTAAAGATGGCTCAACCTTGTCAGACAAGAGAGAGGCGGAGGTCTATACGGCTACAGTCCCTACACAATGGGATAAAAAGTCGATAGACGATCTAATTGAAAAGAGGAAAGAGGAGATTACATGCACGGGAAAAAGGTGCCCATCGCTGGCGAGATTTGGAGAAGGAGCAGGGGCCGATGTATATATTACCAACGGGTATTGCTTTCACGTAAAGGTGGAAGAGAAGGACAGACAGGAGTTTATACCGAGGAGAAGGGGACGACTCCCTGATATCCCGGCAGAAGATATTAAATTTTAGCTTTATCACTGAATTCTGGGGTGACGAGCCCACGTGGCCGCGCTCATTGACAGAAGTGAAAAAGTGCCTACGCACTCTTTTTGAAAACAATAAACCATATACGGTCATACTCCCGTACAATAAGAAGGCGATATGGGCGCAGGAGATACGGGACCGACTTATTGATCATCCGATACCGGTGCCCTCACGGAAGCAACACTTAGTGGTGGCTTGTCGTCTCGGGACTCGTGAGCAGAGCAGTGCATACAAGCGGAAGCTCAGAGACCAGGACAAGTTAAAATTGATTCCTCAAGCATTCACATGCTTCGATGGTTTCTGTAGTCCACCTGGAAAGCTCCGTTACAATAGGGAGATTAATAGATATGTTGGTAGGTCTGGCGGAGGACGACGAACCAGACACTGCCACATATGAAAAAACGGGAATGGACGATATGTCGGAAGAAGAGTTGGGCTTGGAGGAGGACAGAGCACCTCTCAAGCATCACAAGAGAGTCCATAATAACAATAATAATAATAACAATAATAATAATAACAATAATAACAATAACAATAACAACAACAATAACAATAACAACAACAGTAACAACAGTGGCAACAGTAATAACAGTGACGATAACAATAACAATAACAACCACAGCAGTAGCAACAACAACAACAATAACAACAACAGTAACAACAGTATGTCAGAGGAGGAGTTTAAGGCGGCGATAGACGATAAATTGGAAGGAGGTGCAGGTACGGAGAAAGAGAAAGAGGTTTTGAAGGAGAGGTTGAAGGCGAACAAAACGATTTTTGACCCCCCTCAAGCGGGAGGTGTCAAGCCGGAGGATTTCACCGCAGTTATTTGTAAAATACCAGGTGCTGAGCCTTCCCCGGCGCCACGACAGGCAAATTTTTAATTTAAGCAGACATGAAGCCAAGATCGCAGAAGAACAAGCACGACAGTTACTCGATGAGGATTTCAATGAGAGATCGACATCTCCAAAGTTTCCCAACCGAGACTGGTGCCTAAACCGGGAGGAGAATGGCGCTTAACGGTTAATGTAGATAAATACGGCACGTGTTTGTCATGGTTAAACTTTATTAATAACGGTCAAAGCCGGCTGCCGGGCTTCGGTTAAGCTGTTTTATTTTGCTCAAGCTTTTCTGCGGCAGTTTCTTTTGCCTCTTTTATTTTGCGTTGCGGCTGCTGCCTTCTATTACAGTGCTTCCTTTTAACTTTATTAATTTTCCTATTTGCCTTTCGCTTTCCCTTTTTCTGCCTTTATTTGGAAGATTAGTACTTTCTGAATTTTGGGGACTTGCTTTCAAAGTTTAATGCATCCTTTTATTCACAATTTGTCTCGTTTACGATTTTCGTTTTGTTTTTATGCAGGTTGAGGAAGGAAAGATAGTCTCCTCGCTGTGCGTCACGGTCCGGGAGGCAAAATGGTGCAAAGAGAAGTTCAACAAGGACGCATCAAGAGTCCGAGCCGTGGGCACCGTCACCCAGAAGAATGGCTCACAAGGCGAGTGGGACGTGAAGTTTCCATTCCCAGGGAAGGAGGCTAACCATACAGTCTACGACTATCTCCTACGCGTCGAAAATCCGGCCGACGTCAAAGTTGGGACGTTATCTTCGACGACCCAGCGACCCGGCGCCTCTACGGAGTTCAAGACGAGAATCCAGAGACGAAGACGCCGCTTCGCAAGTCCGTCAACTTCAAGACCAACGAAGCGCGCATCCAACTGATTCTGGCCACTGCTTCATTGGGCAAGGATGCCAAGATCATCCAAGTGGCAGACACGCTCAAAGCAATGCACCCTTCGACAAGTTTGGATGCGCTGATCCGGGATCACTTCGCTGCGTCATCAGGTTATAGGTCACTTGGAAGCTCGGTGGCCGACAAGGCAAGATCTATGGCAACAGCCCTGGTTGAAGGACATGTGGCGTGGCAAGCCATCGTTGAGGTGGAGACGGGGGCGAGCTTCCAACCAGCGACTTGGGAAGCCGATGCTTTCACTGCCGCCCTACTCCAACGTGAGACTGACTTCAAGAAGGAGATGGATATGCTACGCAAAGAGAACAACGACCTGCGAGCTTCCAAGCGTCAAAAGGGCGAGCAAGGCAAGGCTACGGCTACGCTGAGGAATCGGCTGGAGGAGCTGGACGAAAACCAACATGAAACCGGATCTACAGGTTTGCGCACCGCGCTCGCTCAACTCGCAGACGACGAGGCAGATAGAGCATATGTCTTTGACAAATACAAACTACGTGGAATAGCTGAAGTGCATCAAATCAAAACCTCAGTGTTGAGGAGGATCATGAAGGGATACGGAGTCTCCTTGATGGAGTTGCGACCGGCGAAGAACGGAGCCGAGTACGGACAAGACACCCAGAAGTTCGTCATGACTCCGGAGATGTTTCAACGATTGCTAAGGGCATTGCTGCGGATTACCAGTGCATTCTTTCCCCAGCACCGCGAGGACATAATGGAACATTTTCACGAAGTCCTCGACTACCTTCGGACCCACAGCCTGCAATCCGTCATCGACTGGATCTATGCTGTTCGCTGCCAAGGAGTGGGCGAAGGGGGACAAGTCCTTGCGACTCGGCGCGCTCATGCTGCGTGCGACCAGCAACCACAGCAACCACAACCACGACAAGAAGTCGCAAGGTGGACCGAAACCTAAACCAACGAGCGACCTACAAGTATGCAAACAATGGGGTACTGGCAACTGCATGTGGGGCAAGAAGTGCAAGTTTCTACATGCGTGCCCAGTCTGCAACAACGAGACCCACATCAAGGCGATGTGCCCCAAGAAGGACAGCTGGCCGTTCTGACTATCCTCTGAGCAAGGCTGCGAAGAGGGGCGACATGTGATCATGGAAAATGGTCCAAAGGGTAGGGGGGTTAGGGTTGTTCGGTGGGTGATGGTGGTTCTAACGAGAGTGATGGTGAGAGTGTCAGCTGTGAGAATAAGGGTGAGGATGCTAAGGTTGCGAATGAGGTTGAGGAGGATGGCGAGCGACAAGTTGTGTGGAGGGAAAAAAAGTTTGTGATACGCCCAAGTGTAAAAAAAGGCAGTGGGGCCGGTGTGGAGGGGAGCTTTTTTGCGAAGGGTGCGAGTGTCTCGAGCGAGAGGAGGGTGTTATTATTATCTAAAGGTGCGAGGGTAGAGCTTTTAGCGTCTCGAAGCAGGCGACATGCCGTGGTTGGCCTGGAGCCCCCCGGTCCTTTGGTCCTGCGACGCCCGCTGCCAAAGCATGCCAAGCTGGTGGCCCCCTCTCTTGCCTCTGTTCTTTCTCATCCTTTTTCTCCTCCTCTCCTTTCTCTTCCCCCTTCTTGCACTGCTCCTCCTTCTCTTTCTACTCTTTCTCCTCCTTCGACTCTTTATGCTGCTCCTTCT
>WBZZ01003185.1:57500-66907 GCA_019918135.1 Paulinella micropora
CAATCTGATTGGTAATTGGGATCGATAGAGACATTTGGCCCTGGGTGGGCCTGGGCAGTGCCGGGTGGCTAACCTGGCTAGGATAGACACGGCGCGTGTCGGCTTTGTTTCTTTCTTAATAATCCTAAACCCGCTGCGTGCGGCTTGCATCTTTCTCTTGCTCCCGGCATGGGCCAAGCCGCCTCTATCTGTCCATTGTCTTATATATTAAATATCGGCTTTCGATCTTATGGTTAGAGTTTAACTATGCCCGCGTCAATACATTTTAGAGGAGGAGAGAAATCCATTACCTACTCTTGAAGAAGGAAGGAGAGTATTGCGGAACGCCAAGCTATACTCAGTCATTGATCTGAAGAATAGCTTCTGGCAAATCCCACTGGGAAAAGTCCAGATGGCTGACTGCATTTGTAGTAGGAATGGAGATATATAAGTGGAAAGTGCTTCCAATGGGACTCAAACAGGCCCCGGGACTCTTTCAGAAAGCGATGCAAAGCATGCTGAGTAGCAAATATGATGACCAGACAGAGGGAGGTTTCATGCGGAGAAGAGGACAGATTCCAGAAGGCGGGAGAGTACGCATTTTGTTACATCGATGACATTATCGTGTACTCCAATACAATGGAAGAGCACATCGACCACCTAACAGACGTTTTCAGGCGTATCAAACTATTTGGCCTGAAATGTAATTTGAAGAAACGTCAACTCGCAAAGACAAGCGACGCTGAAATATTTGGGGTACGAAATCTCTTACAACAGAGTCTCGATATCCATTTAAGAGAAGAGGGAGGAGATCATGAGCCGGCAGAGGCCGAAGAATCGCACAGAGCTGCATTCGTTTCTTGCGATGGCGCAATATTATAGCCAGTTCATACCCAATTGGGATGCAACTCGGGCTAAGTTGGAGAGGATGATGGACTTCGGTGATTTTGAGAAGTGGGATGATGAAGCTTTAGAAGCGTACAACACGCTCAAAGATCTCATCTATAAAGATTCGAAGGATGGCGGACTCGTACTGATGATGCCCGATTTTTCGAAGCAATTTGTAGTTGACACAGACGCATCAAAGTTCGCGATCGGCGCAGACAACAGGAAGATGAGGAGAAAAAGTTGCGCCCGATCATGTTCATAAGTAGAAACTTGTGCTCGGCGGAGCGAAACTATTGTACGAGACAGAGAGAGGCACTGGCGGTGGTCTGGGCCCTCAAACGGTTGAGAGAGTATTTATGGGGGGGACCTCAGTTTAATATAGTAAGGCCTGATCACCAGAATTTACTATGGCTGATGAATCATGAACAGACTGGCCGTCTAGCGAGATGGCAGGCATTCTTGTCATGTTTCAATTTTACGATGGTCCATCTACCCGGCAAGCGAAATGTTGTCGCTGACAGCCTCTCCAGGCTAGAGTTTCACTCGGAAGTGGCAGCTCTCGTATCGTCAGCAGAAATGGAGGATCTATCCCCAGACTGCACATACGAAGTGCATCATATCGAGTCGATGCAGAGGGGTCCGATATAACCGATCGGGTCTACGTCATAACCCACAAGGTCCGGATCATGTGATAATATTGTTGTACAGCACATCTCCTCGAGGATGCTGAGTGGTCCTATGAAGCATATGAGAATATGAAGGCGGAGATACAACAAGAAGAGATTAAGCAAGAAGCATATGCGGAACCCCCGCAGGAGAACAGGAGTTGGACGAAAATCCTGAGAGGATAGGAGTGCAGCTAGAGGATGGGCCTCACCTACTGCATGGAGACAGCAACAGGCTCTCGATCCTGAGTTCAAAGAGCTAATACAGCTATACAAGAATCCGAATGAGCTGAAAATGACGAAGGAGATTAAGGAGCAACAGAAGGAGATGGGGTGGAGAGACGGTCTCTTGTGGTACAAAGGCCAACACGGGCGCTATGCATCACAACCAGACAAATGGACTCTCTGGGTTCCTGAGAAACTCACACATTATTTTTGTCGCTGCTCATAACTGCCCACTACTGGCGCACCCGGGCCGACAAAGAACGCATATGTTCATTTCGAGACGATTCTGGTGGAAGAAGCTGAAGGAGAATATTGATGAACAGGTCAATGCATGCATCCCATGCAAGACATCCAAGACACCACTGAAGGCGAATTTTGGCCTGATCGGGACATTTCCTTTACACTTAGGAATGTTTGAATTCTTACACACCGATCATGTAGGACCTTTCCCGGTCACGACGAAAGGTTAAAGATACCTTCTAACGCTATACGCGGTCCACTTGTGGAAAGTGGATGGGTCCAACCAATAATCCACCATCTGCTCAAGGGGATGCATGGGGAAAAAAGGCTCCTCCTCAAGATTGAGAAGGCCGTCCTTTACTGCTTTCGCTAAGAGGGGGCAGAGGTCCTTATTTAAAGTCATTAGTACGACCTTAGTGAAGTGGGCGCGACTGATTCCGTCCGTCTGGGGCGAGAGCTTCTTGGCCGAGCCGTCCTTGAGGGCCTTCCTGTAGGTGTCTATGAGGGGACCTTGAGGTTTGTGCGCAGCGTACGAGAGATGTTGAGGCATTCCTCTCGGTGGTAGACTTCCTGACTGGCTAGGTCGTAATTGGGGCGAGGAAATGAGGCTGGAATGCTCATTTCGTCACACCTGAACGTAGAAGACTCACGATGTAGCAAACAGGTCTGGAATTTGCAAAGGAGACCTTTAGGGTTGGTTGCTAGTCGATGGGGCGTGCTTGAGGGACTGTCCTATGTATGCCAGGGACTTGAACAGACTTGAACAGACTTGAACAAGACTTGAACAAGACTTGAACAAGACTTGAATACATGGTACAAGTCGCCTCTCTGCGTGTGGTGAACATGAACAACGGTCACCATGACCGGCCACTCAAAGACAGGTGAACTAGCTGTCCTGTGTGGGTGTAATGGCAGCCCTTGAGCCTGCTCGCTGTTGGTGTTTCCAGAAGCAGGTAGGTGTTCGCCAATTCGAGCTGTGCACAGCACACACTAAGTGTGAATCTTCCGAAAATAAAGGGAAATTCGAATTGTAAGTCTTGACTACCCTCCTGTGAGGAAATTACCAACCTGCATTAAAATGAATACACACACGGCTGTCATTTGATCTCAAAATACTTCCGAGAACAGGGAAGGTACCAAAAGACGCTGGGATGGTCAATTCCAGTTTATTTAGTACACTTGCTTGACAGACTACTTGTCCCTTGCGAAACAATACAAATTCTGAGAACTAACGAATAGAATTCAAGTGCTACACGTGTTGTGTTGCAGTTGGAGTTGTTCAAGTTGGTCTGAGAAAAATAAAGGAAAATATGTTAAGTATTACCACTTTAACTAACCTATCTGACTTGTTTTACCATTTTACTTGGAGTGTTGACTGGAAACCGGAAAACACCGTCCAAGGAAATAAAGTTATGACTGGAGACCGGAAATAGCGGTCAAAGGAATAAAAGTTTTCAGATGTGGGGAAAAAAGGCAATAGTCAAGCCTTTTTCCAAAAAGCTAACTAAGCTGTTAAAGGGAAATAAATTGATCTGTTAACGGCAATTGAAAACGTAACAACTACAACGGTTATGACAGTTGATAAATAAACGGAAAAATGAAGTAACCGAACTAAAAAT
Source organism: Paulinella micropora (assembly GCA_019918135.1). NCBI lineage: Eukaryota > Cercozoa > Imbricatea > Euglyphida > Paulinellidae > Paulinella > Paulinella micropora. The sequence goes on from WBZZ01003185.1 coordinate 61,117, forward strand.
AGAAGTGTAAACTTGAAGTAAAAACTTGAAGAAAGTTTAACACAATATTAATGTTTCGGTCCGGTACGGTAGTCATTCCGATACGCCGCTTGAAAGACAAAGAGCCGCCAAAAGACCAGGATCCAATTGGCATTTCAGACGTGTCCGGCCAGACGAAATCTATAAATCATTCAAGTTTTTACCTGATATTGTAATTCGGGGGGGTGATGTCGGTGGCACAGTACCCCCTCCCAGTTTTTATGGCGAAACTCCGTTTCCGACGTAATAATCTTTCAACTAATTTCTTTTCTGACTAAGATTCGTTTAGAGTTATGTATGAAGATACATCAACCCACGAATTAGCCGTTATATATATACAACAATGATACTTGCCCTGGTACCAATCGTATTTTCACTCTAGCACATTCAGTATATATATATATTAAAGTCTTCCTCTTTCTTCTGTCGACAAGATATTTGTGCAGTATGTCAAAGTATAATGTTTTATGGTTAAGTAATCATGTAACGTCGCCATTTCCATGTATATAATAACCGGTCGTCGGTTTCCATAAATACGTTTACTTGTTGTAAAGACATACCCTTGTATAAATCGGTATCATTTAATATAGTGTCAGGTGATCAAGTCTGACGACTATATCCGAAGTTGGGTTGAGTGCGCCCTAACTTGAGATCGATGGAATCCGGTGTAGCAGTTCATGTTATTAATATATCAGTTCCTTTGATTTGACTGTAGAGTCTTTAATGACATCATCATTCTGGTACTAATTCGGGTCGTATCCAGGAAGCACCATCACTCACTCAAATAGCGATCCCGTAACGGTGCTGTTTCGTTGCCGTCTCGTCGGTCTCTGCCGAAGCAAGAGAATAGAATGCACATTCTTGTCAGCTGTGTCTTGTTAATGTCTAGAAGAATGAATGCTGTAGTAGCTTTAATATCTAAGTAAGGTTGTCAGGACGATATTGGATCAATGCTTTGTTCGCAATCGATCAGGTCCACAATACTTCTAGAGAAAAAAATACTTACTACAGACGCCGTTTACGCGCGCGGACCCCTTTACCTGGTGGAGGACCTCCAACCAAAGTTAAGTCTAAGGTAGACTGTTCGAGGACGTCCCAAATTTTGTGAGTGATTGTGCCTTGTGCCAAGTCAAAAGGAATGTCTAGCACCCCTCGTGGTAGTGCTTGTATAGTCCACGCGATATGATCTTTATCTGTAGGAGATATAGTTACCGTATCATCCCATGTCTCAAGTTTCTTGGCGTCTTTATATACTGAAAGGTATTGTCTTACTTTAGGATCTTCCACTGGATCCAGACTCCTCCAGAAATGTAAGACTGGTTGAATGATTTGTGCCGCAGTCGAAATTCGGTTCGATCGCGTATGGCATTTGTAAGGTACTGCCATGACTCTCATGAGATATAAATCTGAGAGCGTGTCATCGGCTACATGTTGGGCCGCAGGCCTCACCAAGTAAAAAGCGTCTTTGGCCCATGAAATATGTCCAATGTTGATGAACTCCTTGCGAACGTGCTTTATCACCTTTCTTGGTCGGTCATAGATAAGGTCATTTTGCGCTCTCCTTAATTGCGCCTCCGTGAACTTTTCTTCCGGCACGTTCGACTCCCCCCTTTTGCGGGTCTGAGTCCCCGCCGCGCTTTTGCGGTCGGTGGACCGCTTGTTCTCCAGCTCAGCCTCTTCCTTCTCCGCTACTGGTGTTCTGTAGGCATCCCGTTCCGAGACATCCTCCTTACGGGTTGGTGGGACCTCTTTAAAGTCAGCCTCCATCCGTTTGAGTGCTTGATCAACAGACTCATCTTCAAGTAGGAAGGGATCATACTTAATCAGCCTTCGTACATTGACTAATTGAACTTTCCCTCTGCCTGTGATTTTATGATTCAAAGGCCCCATCTGTTCCATGATCTGGTATGGTCCTTTCCAGTGGATGAACAGCTTCGAGCTGACTCCCTGCAGCAGTACAATATCCCCGACCTGAAATCTGACTTGATCCAGGTGTTCCTGCCTGACACCCTCAGCATCAGTCATCCTGCGCTCCGCCTCCCTATGCGCCTGTACTATTTGCTCCGGGGATCCGCCTCCATCTTCGCCCGAAGTCTCACCCCAAACAGCTCATCCTGATCTGCCCATGAATCATTTGGGTGCAGTAGTGAGGCTGGGATGGCGGGCTCACGCCCATATACCAATTGGTATGGTGAGACGGAAGCTTTTGAACCACCTAACGCTGTAGAGGGTAGGCAATTCATAGCAAAGGCAAAGGAGGATGCTGCCTCCACCCATGCCTTTTGGTTCTCCTTCTTCATACAATACATCTTCAGCGCGGCCTTATAGGCGGTGACATATTGCAATTTCATGCCGTAATATGCAGATAGCTTGTCGATGACTTCATTATTAAAGTCAGAGCCTCGATCTGAGCACATTTTCTCTGCACCCCAATCGTCAATCAACGCCTTGGCTGTTGTTTCGCCTGTAACGTCTTTGACTGGAGTTAGTGGCTCTGTCTACGGCTGGAGGGCAGAACGGGGTCGGCTTGAGGACTGCCCGACTCGGGGGGATAGGGGGAGGCTGTCGCCGTCGGCTGGCTCTGCCCCTCGCTCTGGAGAGAAAGAGAACAGAGGGCCTTTCGACTCTTCTTCCTCCTCGACTACCCTTCCGTATGGGGAGACAAAAAGCGCGCCGCTGTCTTCGTACCGGGAGTCCGGAGGGGAGGCGAATGATCCCGGAAAGCTTGGGCTCCGTTGAGAAAACCTCGGGGTCGGGGATGAACCATACCCTGATGCTAGTGGGGAAAATGCCCCAGCAGTCGGTCTCGGTCGGGAAAACAGAGAACGATGTGCCTCTGACCCGCCTATGGGGCCCAAACTACTTCCTGAAGGGCGAGAGGGTCGACCTGGGAAGGCTGTAATGGGGCCACCAAAGCGTTGGGAGCCAGTTGGGGGGAATCTTACCGAGGCGGGGGCAGCCATGATGCGCGATGACGATGCTGCCGCCGTAGCCGGAGGCATCGTCGCTGCCGTAGCTGTAGCCGTGGTGACGTAGTCGTAGTCGTAGTCGTTGTCGTTGCTCCTGCCAGCGGGGGGCGAGTTGGGCCTATGGTAGGAGCCGCCGTGGCCGCTGGTGCCAAAATCGTCACGTAGCGTATGGAGCTGGGGACGTTGTCCGGGGACAGAACCCAACCGACCTTTTTCGCAAGGTCGTTGTACCTACTTATAGCTAGGTCTCTCTTTCCCCACAACAACAACAACAACAACAACAACAACAACAACAACAACAACAATAATAATAATAATAATAATAATAATAATAATAATAATAATAATAATAATAATAATAATAATAATAGTGCTTCTCTGTCAATGGCTGATGCATTTCTGCACATGCGCCTCCATCGTCTCACCCGTGAGGGGAGTACGAAGAATTGACGATAGGCTCTAATGACACCCCCGCAAGGGCAGTTCCAACACTTCCAGACGGACCGGTATGTTCAATGAAAATACTGGTCCAGACGGAGCGGTATGTTCAATGAAATACTGGTGGCACCGACGGGAATCGAACTGGCGACAGGGCCCAGATGGTAGAACTTGACCACTGGGCTATCACGGTGTCCATAATAATAATAATAATAATAATAATAATAATAATAATAATAATAATAATAATAATAATAATAATAATAATAATAATAATAATAATAATAATAATAATAATACTATATCTGAGGCGTACTGATGCAGCTAATGGCATATCCTCAACGGACATAAGCCTCCAATACCCTTGTTCGAGGTCCTCCACCCCCCCGTGTCAGTCTCTCGCCTGATGATCGGGGCCACCGATGGAGCTCCTGAGGGCAAGACTGCACTAAGCCGAGGTTATTCCGCAGTCCCAGCAACCTCTTGCAAGACGTCACCGAATGTGCAAGTGCATACACCAAGCGCGGTTGCTAGAGCTGCCTCGAAACCCCACCCATAACAATCTGGTGTCTGCTGGGTCCTGGGCTATCAACCAGCATATGCGGAGTTTAAGATCTTTTACGCGCGCAACGACCCTCCTCCCCAGCATCTACCACCAAACGGTTATGAGTTGGCGTCACAGTTTAACGCCTTGAGACCATTGGGCTGAATAATAATAATAATAATAATAATAATAATAATAATAATAATAATAGTGCTTCTCTGTCAATGGCTGATGCATTTCTGCACATGCGCCTCCATCGTCTCACCCGTGAGGGGAGTACGAAGAATTGACGATAAGCTCTAATGACACCCCCGCAAGGGCAGTTCCAACACTTCCAGACGGGCCGGTATGTTCAATGAAAATACTGGTCCAGAAATAGACCGATATGTTCAATGAAAATACTGGTGGCACCGACGGGAATCGAACTGGCGACAGGGCCCAGATGGTAGAACTTGACCACTGGGCTATCACGGTGTCCAATAATAATAATAATAATAATAATAATAATAATAATAATAGGCTTCCTCAGACTATAGCATCAGATCCAGATCCTGGACATGTGCCTCCATTGGGTCACCGGGGTCATCCGATCCCAACGCATTGTCAGAACACCAAACAGACATAGCAGCAACAGCAACAGCAGGGGCAGATGGGGGCTGTGAAGTGCATGAAGAGCTAGATGCGAGGGTGTTAGCTGAAGAGAAGAACTCGGAGACACTACGCTGCGCTCCCGAACCCCTCTCTCTAGCCAGGACGTCCACACTGCGCGGACGGCCGCGCCGCGCAACATCAACGTCACTTGGGGGAGAGGGTGTGACAGAAGCTGATGGAACGTCAGTGAGGTCAATCACCTCCTCGCCCCCATCCTCCACCCCAAGCTCCTCCCTTTTACCCTCCCTAGCAGACCAACACTCAGACACATATGATCCAAACAACACATCCAACTTTGGAGGGGGACGCAACGCTGTAACCACTAACAACGCAGCAAGCCTAAAGTTACTGCGGAAGCGCGACTTCCCCTGAAAAAACTTACAAAACAATCGTGATTGATCCACAGGCGACATATCATCCCAACCCTGCCGCACAGAGCCCTCCCGCTCCCGCCCAAGCAACACATCCTCCACCACAACCTCACCGCCTACGACCTCACCACCTTCCTCACTCCCTCCATCCCCCTCAGCACCCCCCACAGCCATGCCACCGAGCCTCTGCATACTCAGCAACAGCTGCTTACGTCTCCCCTCATGCATGGGGCAATCCCATAAGAAGTGCGCAAGGGACTCATTGACATCATCATGACAACAGAAGCAGCGAGGGGACATGCCACTGACCAACTTGCTGCGGTACAACCGAAGGCGGTTGTTGCAGCTGAGCAACCTTCTCCGAAGCAGATTATAATGCGCATCATCAAGGGCTACCCATCTTGGGAACTCTTTAGTTCCAAAGACTTGTCTTAGGATGACTCGCAGGCCATCAGTAAGATCGCTGCCTGCCTCTCGCTTGTCCCACATCAGTTGCTGCACCATCTTGACGTCCTGCTGAAGGGCCCACTTGTCCACAGTCGAACACCACCCCTCGAGGTCCTTCTCTGAGCTATTTAGGAGCTCCTGAAGCCCTTGTTGTAGATCCGTTGAGTCCCTGATAGCGCCTTCGGCCTCCGCAGTCCAGTCGGATTTGACTTGAGATGCGATGACAGGAAATCGCTTCTCCGGTAGAACACGCAGCCGTCCATAGAACTTCAGTTGCGCCGCCCGCCGCAAACGCTCCGCACTCAAAGAGCGCGCCAGAAAGAGTGTAATCCACTTGCTTGTCTTAGGGCTGA
>WBZZ01003186.1:15000-17500 GCA_019918135.1 Paulinella micropora
ATTCAACCAGGTGTCCCAGTCCATCTCGACACAGGGGGTAGTCTAGGTAGATAGATATCTAGCTAGATAGATAGAAATTATCCCCGTTTTATTTCACTTATTTCATTTCATTCATTCATTCATACCTTTTGTTAATCATTCAACCAGGTGTCCCAGTCCATCTCGACACAAGGGTAGTGTAGGTAGATAGATATCTAGATTAGATATCTAGATAGATATCTAGATAGAAAGAAAGAAATTATCCCCTTCTATTTCACTTATTTCATTTCATTCATTCATACCTTTTGTCCATCATTCAACCAGGTGTCCCAGTCCATCTCGACACAGGGGGGTAGAGTAGGTAGATAGATATCTAGATAGATATCTATAGCAAGATAGATAGAAATTATCCCCCTTTTATTTCACTTATTTCATTTTCATTCATTCATTCATACCTTTTGTCCATCATTCAACGAGGTGTCCCAGTCCATCTCGACACAGGGGGTAGAGTAGGTAGATAGATATCTAGATAGATATCTAGATAGATATCTAGATAGATAGATAGATAGAAATTATCCCCTTTTATTTCACTTATTTCATTTCATTCATTCATTCATACCTTTTGTCCATCATTCAACCAGGTGTCCCAGTGCATCTCGACACAGGGGGTAGTGTAGGACCGTTGGACCCGGTAATCCTGACCCTGTCCATCTATCTATCTATCTATCTATCTATCTATCTATCTATCTATCTATCTATCTATCTATCTATCTATCTATCTATCTATCTATCCATCTATCTATCTATCTATCTATCTATCTATCTATCTAGATATCTATCTAGATATCTATCTATCTACCTACCTACCTACCTACCTACCTACCTATCTATCTATCTATCCATCTATCTATCTACCTACCTACCTACCTACCTACCTACCTATCTATCTATCTATCTATCTATCTATCTATCTATCTATCTATCTATCTATCTATCTATCTACCTATCTATCTACCTATCTACCTACCTACCTATCTATCTATCTATCTATCTATCTATCTATCTATCTATCTATCTATCTACCTACCTACCTACCTACCTACCTACCTACCTACCTACCTATCTACCTATCTATCTATCTATCTATCTATCTATCTATCTATCTATCTATCTATCTATCTATCTATCTATCTATCTATCTATCTATCTACCTACCTACCTACCTACCTACCTATCTATCTATCTATCTATCTATCTATCTATCTATCTATCTATCTATCTATCTACCTACCTACCTACCTACCTATCTATCTATCTATCTATCTAGGCGATTTTGCCCTACCTTTTCCTCCTCACACCTAACTCAAACACACTCTCTGTCCTGACCGGTCGGCCCACCAACACACACCGGGAAATACAGAGCGCCTGCGAGGTCTATCTATCCATCTGTCTATCTATCTACCTACCTACCTATCTACCTATCTATATCTCTACCTATCTATATCTCTACCTATCTCTATCTCTATCTATCTCTATCTGTCCCATTACCATTCTGCCCCTCGCGTTGCCCCACTATTGCCTTTTTGTTCCTAAATCTTGCCCCACTATTGCCTTTTTGTTCCTAATCTTGCCCCACGTAGGTAGGTAGGTAGGTAGGTAGGTAGGTAGGTATGTAGGTAGGTATGTAGGTAGTAGGTAGGTAGCTATAGGTAGGTAGCTTATTGCCTTTTTGTTCTAATCTTGCCCCACTATTGTCTTTTTGTTCCTGAAAATGTCAACTATTGCCTTTTTGTTCCTGATCATGCCCCACTATTGCCTTTTTGTTCCTAAATCTTGCCCCACTATTCTCTTTTTGTTCCTAATCTTGCTCCAGCATTGCCTTTTTGTTCCTAGTCTTGCCCCAGCATTGCCTTTTCCCCTAACGTTGCTCCCACTATTGCCACTTTGCCTCTCGCCTTGCCCCGCGGTTGCCTTCTTGCCACCTTCTGTTGCCCCACTATTGCCTTTTTGTTCCTAAATCTTGCCCCACTATTGCCTTTTTGTTCCTAATCTTGCCTTACTATTGCCTTTTTGTTCCTAATCTTGCCTCAGCATGGCCTTTTCCCCTAACGTTGCCCCCACTGTTGCCTTTTTGTTCCTAAATCGTGCCCACTATTGCCTTTTTGTTTCTAAAAATGCCACCCCACTATTGCCTTTTTGTTCCTAAATCTTGCACACTATTGCCTTGTCGCCCCTTGTCTTGGCCCCAGTTCCGCCATTTCTCCTTGTCTTGTACTGCCTTTTCGTTCCTTGTCTTGCCCACCTACTGCCTTTTTGTTCATACTATGGCCCCACTATTGCCTTTTTCGTTCCTAATATTACCCCACTATTGCCTTTTTGTTCCTGGTATTGCCCTACTATTTCCTTTTTGCCCCTGCGTTGCCCCACTACTGCCTTTTTGTTCCTAATCTTGCCCCACCATCGCCTTTTTCCCTAAAGTTGCCCACTATTGCCTTGCTGTTGCTAATCTTGCCCCACTATT
>WBZZ01003186.1:45000-50000 GCA_019918135.1 Paulinella micropora
TCTTTGCGGTCTGTGATGGAATGTTCTTTTGGGTAGCGACCATGGCCAAGTCCGAGATGATCGGATTGGCCTCGATGTTTGAATTCAAAATCAACTTGTGCCTCAAGCTTTTCGAGCACAGGCTCTGGTTTCCAGATAGTTCGAAACGTTTCGTGTTTCGTCAGGTTCATCGCATAGATGGACGAGAGGTGTTTATCTGGGCAGTACTTCAGCATGTGAGCACGGTTGATTTGAAGTCGCTGGTAAAAAGAGACGATGGACTGGAGCTGTAGACCGAATTTCGAGCGTGGGCGGTAAAGGCAGGAGACCAGAGCTCTTTTGTAGATATTGACCCATTTTTTGAGGAAGCGGGTCGCAATGTTTTCAAGGGTTTTGGCGAAAGATAAGCAGAGGTCATAAATGAGAAATGGCCAGGCAAGTGACTGGACAGCATAGTGCTGGTAGAGCCAAAGTTTCATAAAGCCATTGATCGAGCAGCTATCGATGGCTTGCATAGAAAGAATGAACTTCTTTTGGATTTCTGCTCGTTGTTCGTTTTCGCTGAGGTCATGGTAGACAATCCATCCGAGGTCTTTGAAAGGCTTGTCAGCGATGAAGTTAATTGGTTTGCCAGTAATAGTCAGGGCGGGGTCGAAAGGTGGGAACGAAATCGGCAATAATCGTTTGAGACCCTTATGGTCGTCGGCTTTGGTCCAATATTTGAAAGCAAGGCTTTTGCATTTGGGCGGTTTCGCGGCCATTGTTCTGGTCCATGTCAGAAATTTGTCTATCATGTTGATGGACGATTGACAGTGTTTCGTGGATCGGCTGTGTAGTTTGAGATCGTCAGCATAGGCAGCTTCGTGCACGATTACTTCATCCGTTGAGGTCTTATGTTTGAAATGGTAACCGTTGTTTTTGGTCAACGATGATAGGAGGTCAAGCAGTAGATTGAAATCTATATTGAAAAGGAGAGGAGAGATGCAGCATCCTTGAAAGACGCCCACAGCAAAAACGAAGGGTTCTGATGACCATTCTTTCCCTTCGATTGTGGCTACTAAGAGTTCGTAATATAAGAAGATTATGCGTGCAAACATAGGGGGCACGTGGTACCACCAGAGAGCGAACTGGATCAAGTTGTGATTTACGCTTCCAAAAGCGTTTTGTAGGTCAATCCATGCTATGACCAGTTGGCGATAGTGATCTTTTGCATTTCTGATGGTAGCCTTTGTGGTAGCAATGTGTTCGGGGCATCCTGCAACGTTACGGAGGAAACCCTTTTGTTTTGCTCTGTCAAAGTATTTGTTATCCAGCAGAAAACTCTCTAGGCGTTTTGACCACAAAGAGAAAAATACCTTACCCGAGCAGTTTGTCAGAGCAATCGGACGATAGTTTGAGGCCTGAAGTGGATCGCTGTCCTTATGAAGGAGGGAGATAGCAGCGTGGGCCCAGCTGTTAGCTACATCAGTTGTCCAACACTTGACAATGAGTTTGTGTAAGAAAAATAAAGCGGTGGGAAGTCTCTTGTAAACAAGGTAGCTAATACCATCTCTGCCAGGGGCTGCTCCATTACGCTTAGCGAGCACAGATCTTTTGGTTTCCAAGAAGGACGGTGGCTTGAGGTCAAAGGGGACAGTTGGTGGAGGTGGGCGAACCATTTCAGGTAAGGGCACGCAGGTTTGTTCACGATTAGCGTCTTTGTATAGGTTGGGAAAGTAGGAATCACAGTCTTCTTTGGATAGGGAGGAAGTGGTTTGGGTTGAGGGGGGATGAAACAGATTTTTGGCAAACTTATGAGTGTCAGTTCGGAAGCGTGTATTTGCTTGTCGTTGAGCGGAGCTTAAAGTTGCTTCCTTGAGACGACGGCGGAGGCGGTTACCGGTCTTCAATAATACTCGCCAAGTTTTTTGCAGGCTTTTTGCAACAGCAGCTGGAATTGAACCTGCCCTTTTGAGATCTCGCAGATGTCTCTTTTGGACCAGTTTTTGTTGTCGGTTTTGCGTGAGTTCTGTTAGGAGCCGGATTACGTGGCGGTTTTTTCGCTCATGAGTTTGTTCTTCTGTTTTTGTTTGAGGTACCCGTTGTGATATGAAGTCGTAGAGATATCTTTCAAATTTCGCTACTGCTTCGTCATACGACAGGCGTTTGATGAGAGAGGAGGGGAGGATGAGAGGGAGTGCGGATTTTAGTTCTTCTTCAATGCCTTTCCATTCGCTTGGTGTTGATGGCAATACCAGGCGTTTTCTTCTTTCGGTTGGTTCTTTCGGGGCACTTCTTGTCCGATGGACGAAATGAGAGTATGTCTCGGCGTCAACACAGTGGGTGGAATCCAGGTTGATAATGCCGGGTTGCGACTTGTAGTCCGGATGGACGTGCGCTTTTGGACTCTTCTTTTCGAGGAGGCCCGAAAGATCTTCGTAAGGGTGAACATGAGCAAAATCTTCTCCAGGGGGTTCAGGCGGTGCAGAGCACGCACTGGGAGGGTGACGGCGGCCACTCCGGAGGGAATAGCGGTGCGTCGGTAGGTTTTCGCATGTAGTTTTTGTAACTTACGGCTTAACTTAGGGGAAGCAAGCCTCTTTGTTTAAGCCAGGGTTGTCAGCCCAAGAAGAAAAAGGAGAAAGGTTTGGTTGCCGCGCTTTATCGCCGCGACGGGGTCACATATGGATGAGATGTCGCAAAGGAATATAGTCCTTGCAAAGGAACGCAGTTTCACATCAAACAGTAATTTGTGTACTGTGCATGTGTCCGGGATGGGAATCACGGGTAGACTGTGTTCTGGAAAAAAGAAGAGGAGGAAGGACGTTGAAGAAAAAGGCAATTTAGGAATGGAGAGTGGGGAGGATAAGGAAGAAGATAAAGAAAAGGAAGCCGTTAGTCCAAGTGTTTTGAGCACCGTAAGCTTGCGCAAGCTACAATGATGACATTGTATGAGGCCTAAACCCCGAAGGGCCCTCCTCTTCTTTTTTCCAGAACACAGTCTACCCGTGATTCCCATCCCGGACACATGCACATTACACAAATTACTGTTTGATGTGAACTGCGTTCCTTTGCAAGGACTACATTCCTTTGCGACATCTCATCTATCTATCCATCTATCTATCTATCTATCTATCTATCTATCTATCTATCTATCTTTCTACTCATACATCTACCTACCTACCTACGTAGGTCGGTAGGTAGGTAGGTAGGTAGGTAGGTAGGTAGATGTATGAGTAGAAAGATAGATAGATAGATAGATAGATAGATAGATAGATAGATAGATAGATAGATAGATAGATAGATAGATAGATGGATAGATAGATAGATAGATAGATAGATAGATAGATAGATAGATAGATAGATAGATAGATAGATAGATAGATAGATAGATAGATTGATAGATCGATAGGTAGATAGGTCGTGAGGAGGAGGAGGATAGGAGGAGGGAGTAGAAGGAGGAAATAGAAAAAGGAAGAGGAAAACGGAGAGGAAAAGAAAGATCTATCTATCTATCTGTCTATCTAGCTGATGACTGAGTGCTGGAGAGAGGACCCTGAAACACGACCTATCTATCTATCTATCTATCTATCTATCTATCTATCTATCTATCTATCTATCTATCTATCTAGCTGGGCATCGGGTCAATACTTTACAGACTTACTTGGTTGACGAAATCAGAAGCTCCTTTTTTCTGACATTAGTCGATATCTCATCAGTTGATCTCATCACTTACTCCACGAAGTGAACCAAGGCCACTTGAGGTGTCACTGACCCTCCCTTGGGCTTGATGTTTTGAAATGGGTGCCATCTGTCGACAGACAGAGAATTAGGGGATGGTGTGGGTGTGCTGGGCCCGTGGTGGGGTGCCTTATGTGTGCCTAGCCATACGCCTATGAGTCACATGCCGAAATAGCGACGGGAAGCACAATCCTGTTCCCTCAGGGTGCCCTTTCTCGCTTGTTGAGCCCGGAATAAAACCCACAGTGCTCTGTCGGTTTATACTAGACTGTCGAACAGTCTCGAAACTCCATCTGCTTACTGGGCCCTCTGTAATGGAGGTGGGAGCTCGTTCTGCAAGGGGCGCTTTATGGAACGAGCCCTGGCCCCGCCTGGTACTAGGGAGCTTTGGTATCGCCTGTATCAGTCCCTTCCGTGCAAACATCACGGCTTAGCTGGGCATCGGGTTAATACTTTACAGACTTCCTTGGTTGACGAAATCAGAAGCTCCTTTTTTCTGACATTAGTCGATATCTCATCTATCTATCTACCTACCTACCTACCTACCTACCTACCTACCTACTCATACATCTATCTATCTATCTATCTATCTATCTATCTATCTATCTATCTATCTATCTATCTTTCTATCTATCTATCTATCTATCTATCTATCTATTATCTATCTATCTACCTACCTACTCATACATGCACCTACCTACCTATCTACCTATCTATCTATCTATCTATCTATCTATCTATCTATCTATCTATCTATCTATCTATCTATCTATCTATCTATCTATCTATCTATCTATCTATCTAGCTGATGACTGAGTGCTGGAGAGAGGACCCTGAAACACGATCTATCTATCTATCTATCTATCTATCTATCTATCTATCTATCTATCTATCTATCTATCTTTCTACTCATACATCTACCTACCTACCTACCTGCCTGCCTACCTACCTACCTACCTACCTACCTACCTACTTATCTATCTATCTATCTATCTATCTATCTATCTATCTATCTATCTATCTATCTATCTATCTATCTATCTATCTATCTATCTATCTATCTAGCTGATGACTGAGTGCTGGAGAGAGGATCCTGAAACACGACCCACAATGGAAGAGGTAAATCAAACTATCATACATACATACATACACACATACATACATACATACATACATACAGAGTACATACATTCATACATACATACATACATACATGCATACATAGAGTACATACATACATACATACATACATACATACATACATACATACATATTCATAGGTTAACCAAACCATTATGGCT
>WBZZ01003186.1:87500-90000 GCA_019918135.1 Paulinella micropora
CCTACCTACCTACCTACCTACCCACCTAGGTTTTTCTCCGTACATGGAAAATCCCAGGGCCAGACGAGGCTTTAGACTGCATCTCAAAGTCGCAGCTGGAGCAATCGGCCAAGACTCGTCCGCCACGAACCCTGCTGCTGGCTCCGGTTTGATATTTGATATACCTGCCTACCATGGCGTTAGATTGCATGAGATTTGATTTGAGTTGGTTTGGTTTGATTTGATTGAAGGAGGAGAGGAGAGGAGAGAGGAGAGGAGAGTAGAGTAGAGTAGATTAGATTAGATTAGATTAGATTAGATTAGATTAGATATGATTACATCACATGACATGACATGCAAATCTGTATTATCATGGTCGTTTTTTTTTTTTCGTTTTTTTTCCGCAGGGTGTATCGGGTCACCCTGAGTCACTGCACAAGCCCCCTCGGAATTCCCCGATGCGTTGGGAAGAGATCCCCTCGGCTCCTAACGCTACCCCACGGCCTACCCCAACCATCGCCGCCCGGTCGCGCGCCGGCAGCGGCTCGCCAAGAACGTCGTCCTCGCCAGTAATCATAGGTCGAGGTGGGATGTCGTCCTCGCCAGTCATGGGTCGAGGTGGGATCGACGTGATGGGATCTCCGATGCTAGGTATTTTATTACATCACTAGAAATTCACATTTATTATTGCACATCACAACACGACATTTTTCACATCACATGCTATCACATCACTTTCACATCAAATCATATCACATCACACCATACACATCAAAATCGTATTACATCACATACCCCATAGTACACCATATCACATCACACGCACACATTCACATCACCATTTTCACATCTTCATCTTTCACATCATCACATCCACACGTGGACGTTTCACATACCTTAGGTCGAGGTTCGCCGATGGTCAGTCGACGCTCCCAGGCCTTTGGACCACTGGCTACTCCAGGAGGTAACTTATTGTTCTATGTCTTTTTTTTTTTTTTTTTTTTTTTTTTTTTTTTTTTTTTTTTTTTTTTCTTCCCAAGCGAACTTTGTCTACCAATCTGTCATGTGAGTCGTGACTTATCTATCCATCTATCTATCTATCTATCTATCTATCTATCTATCTATCTATCTATCTATCCATATATCTATCTATCTATCTATCTATCTATCTATCTATCTATCTATCTTTGTGTAAAAGGATCCCCCGCTCTTGGCTATCTATCTATCTATCTGTCTATCTATCTATCTATCTATCTATCTATCTATCTATCTATCTATCTATCTATCTATCTATCTGTCTGTCTGTCTGTCTCTGTCTATCTATCTATCTATCTATCTATCTATCTATCTATCTATCTATCTATCTATCCGTCCATCCATCCATTTATCTATTCATCTATCTTAGATGTAAAAAGATCTCTCGTTCTGGTTCCAATGAGCAGCGTTGGTGGTCACAAAAAATATCTTATCTATTTCTCTTTATCTATCTTATCTATCTTATCTTATCTACCTACCTACCTACCTACCTACCTATTCTATCTATCTATCTATCTATCTATCTATCTATCTATCTATCCATCTATCCATCTGTCCATCTATCCATCTATCCATCCATCCATCCATCCACCCATCCATCCATCCATCCACCTACCCTTCCACCCACCCACCCACCCACCTACCCACCTACCTACCCCAGGCTTGCCCGCCCCGAATGGCCCATCGCCAGCCTCTCTACCTCTCCACGCAGCTTTCTGTCGTATCTTCGGGTTAAACCCCGACCCAAAGAACCCAGGCCATCTGGAGCTCAACCAGGTTTGTATTGAGAAGTTCCTTGTCCTTAACCACAATGAGCCATGATTTCAAACTCTTCGTTCTCAGCCGGTTCTGATCTTGAGGGCTTGTGTAGCGGCTCATTTGAAAGCTCTCATCAAGAGCTTTCTAATGAGCCATAACACAGGTTTTAGATGAAAATATTGACCGAGATCGAAGCGCTTGAAGTCATAGCTCGTTGTACTTAAGAAATAGGAACTTCTCATGTATGTTTGTTGTCCGGATATGGGCGAAAAGAGGCAGTAGTTGAGAGGGGAAAGGCAGTAGTGGGGCAGTGATCGGGGTAAAAGGGGTAATGGTTGCAGGAATAAAAGTAAAGGTTGTAGTGTGTGTCGCAAGGAGGTAATGGTTGAGGTAAGATATGCAGTAGTGAGGCAGTGCTCTCGTGTCAAAAAAAGAGGCAGTAGTTGAGGGAAGAAAAGGCAGTGGTCGGTGCGAAAGTGGCAATAGTGTAGACCAGAAAGGCAGTAGTGGGGCAGCTGAGGCGGGTTCTATCTCCTACCTTTTGTGTGTGTCTGTGTGTGTATGTGTACGAGAAGTTTCTTGTCCTTAACCACAATGAGCCATGATTTCAAACTCTTCGTTCTCAGCCGGATCTGATCTCGAGGGCTTGTGTAGCGGCTCATTTGAAAGCTCTCATCAAGAGCCTTCTAATGAGCCATAACACAGGTTTTAGGTGCAAATATTGACT
>WBZZ01003187.1:0-7500 GCA_019918135.1 Paulinella micropora
CAGTTTCCCGTATGTGCACCCGGATCGACAGGCATTGATTTCAGGGGCGGCGGCGGGTTTACCGGAGCGACAGGGAGCGGCCGGAGGGGGCACACCCACGCCATCGGGTAGGATAATATCCGTGGAGGAAATGGAACAGAAACACGATCGGAAACATGGCATATTTGAACAGGAACGGACGCCGCGGGAGGAAGAGGCGCGACCGCGACGGCGTGAGGATAAAGATGACGTCGTGATCACGGGGGAATGCAAAAACAGGTGGGAAACATATCAATACGGAATATAAGGGTATGCGGCGGGAATTGATGGCTGATAGGGGAACGCAGACGGCAGGAACGCATGCTGCTCCGGCGAGTAGATGGAGCGGGATACGGCAGCCCGTCCAGGGGGGATGGCAAAGGAGAACGACAGTCCATAGATCTGACTGGGAAATGACCAGAAAACGGATAAGAGCAACAGAGAGGGGGAGAGAGGGTAGGGCACACGACAAACGGCAGAATGCAGAGGAGCGGACTCGTGAGGATGAGATGGGAGAAAAACGGGGAAGAACAGAGGATAAGGATACAGGGACTATAGGCGATAAGGGCGATTAGGGAGCCCAGGGGGAAATAGGAAAGAAGGAAGATAAGGGAGAGAAACGGGAAATAGGGGATCGGAGAAGGGAGAACATAAATAAGGATATCGACCAGGGGTCGGAAAGGAAAATGGGACTCACTGGAGGGGTTGATGGGAAGGAACGGGAGCGGAACCGACTTCTCCTTCACACATACCAAAAGATCGCGGAACGCGCGGATTCTATGAGTCCTAGGAGAATGGTTAATTCAATTAAAAGAGCTGATTTCCCTTTAGCCTACACGAAGGTGGCAATTGACGAGTTAGGCGGGGATGAGGTCATTGGCAACGACACGATGGCTGCGATCAGTGTCACGGGGAAACACTTTCAGGACAAATATGGGGGACAGCGGTGGTATCAGAAGGCACTACGGCACATGCAGGGATGGGTGAGTGGAGTGTCGGGATCGACACCGATCACGGGTACGATGTTGCTGACGTTTCGGCTCTCCGACGGCTCGGTCTATGTCCACAAATTCTGGGTGGTACCAGCATATACGGGGGGCTTGTGGAGCTTGGACGCGCTCAGACGGATGCGCACGTACATCGACTGTGCGGGGTATACGGTGCGATATGGCGGATGAAAACGCACCAGTATACAAGATGGTACAATTGTCGACGGATGACCGCTATCAAGGCAATGAGGGGGAATGGACGGCTGGCAGTTTTGCGGCAGTAAAGGTCGTAATGTCGGAAGAGGCAGCGGCCGACGAGGCAGCATGCGAGGTCTTTGCGGTGGGGGATCCTAAGGCAACGGATGAGGAGAGCGAATCGGAGGACGAATGGACGCCAAATCAGATAGTGGCATTGTGCGACATGCGGCTGGAACACTTGAGAGAACAACGGAGATTGGCCACGGACGGTTTCTCGATACACGGTCGTAATTTGGGGGACTAACACAAGGAAATGGATGGCAGGACGTCGCCAATGGCACAGTACGTGGTATGTAACGTGGCAAAGCCGAGTCAGGCGAAGACGGGAATTATCGAGTTCCTCAAGGATAAGTGGGGGGACGATCCCATTATGGTTGATTCGGTGGCGAGAATAAAGAAAGCCTTGAAGCACCGGATTTCTCACGGGGATTTGACAATAGTACTGCCGGTGGGCAGACGGACGGAAATGTGGTGGTACGATATCGAGGATTTCCTGGTCCAGGATCCAATACCTATACCGAGTCGGACACAAAAGCTCGTTATAGCGTGTAGATTGGGTTCGCGGAAGGCGGCAAGGAAGTATCGGGAGGAGCTCCTTGGCCGGGATCTGGCGGCAATCCAAGACCAGGCATTTACACGCATTTCGGGGGTGTATCATCGGACGCATGCAATACAATATGCTATGATGATCGATCAGCTGGCAAGTATGCGGATCAGGAAAGACAGACGCCTACTTTATACCGGTCTCGGGAGGAATTCGAGAAGGATGGTGCGGAAGCCACGGTAGACGACATAGCCGGCAAGGCGACGGACGAACAAATCAAGGAGGAAACGGATAAGGCACGGGCGGCTTTGCGGGAACAGGCAAAACAGTGGCAGGGAAGTGAGAAGTCCAAGGAGGACGTCTTGGCGATGATGGATCAACACATCGAAGTGTTTGGACCGTTGGAGGGAGGTTCGGTCAAGCACCACACAGCAAGGTTCTATAGGGAGATGGGACAGGAGGTACCGGGAATAGGACGGCTTTCTCGACTCAGCTATCACGAGGATAGGATTGCCAGGGAGATGACGGCGGAATTGTTGGAGAAGGGGCTGATAGAGGAGCGGTTGTCGGAATACTCCTCGCCGGTGCGGATGGCGCCGAAGCCAGATGGCACATTGCGGATGTGCATAAACTACTGGAAGATCAATCAGATCATAAAGAAGATTGAAACGCCGGTGCCGGATGTACGGCGAGGGGTAGAAGTATTGCGGAAGGCAAAAATATATTCCACTCTGGATCTGAAAAGCGGTTTTGGCAAATTCCATTGGCAGAGGAAAGCCGATACCTCACGGCATTTATGGTGGGCATGACGACATACGTTTGGAAGGTTTTGCCAATGGGGCTCAAGGTGGCACCGGGGATTTTCCAGAAGGCGATGACGGAGATGCTGGGGGCAAAGTTTCGCGACGAGGAGTTTGCTTTTAAGCACGTATCCGTCTCCAAATCCAAAGCCACCCGGCTGGGATGCGTCTTTTCCAACACCGTCACGTCCTCCTGTTCCTGTAACAGTTGTTCCCCCTCTGCCTTAGGGTTGACCACTACATTGCCGATTATTGGCAACTGCCTCCATGGAAAACTTGCCGCTTCCATCTCCTCCGTCTCTCTTTCCGCGTGCAACGCCGCGTCCCACTCGTATTCCTCGAGGCTATCCTTCGCGCATTGATCACCGTGTTCCTCGCAACACTCTCGTGGTGCCTTGCTAGCCGCCTCATAAAACCTGAGGTCCCTCTCATGTTCCTGCTTTCCTCCTCTCCCCGACGTACGAAACTTGTACGCTGCCGACACCTCCTCTGCGTATATCATACCGTTCATCGGCATCTTGTCTTCAAAATCCGATTCACGCTCTATCTGTTCCAAGTCCACGAATCCCCATACAGTCAAAACTACCGCCGCCGTGGTGAACCTAAATCGCGTCAGGTTCATCCCTATCCGCTTCTCCCAATCCCATATCGGTTTGACCGTGAGCACCTCTGGCGCCTGCTGTTGTTGTTGTTCCGCCCCCGTCTTTCCCACGTGATCCCTCATTCTCTGCCGTACCCCCTGACCGAGACTGGTGATCAGCCAAAAAGTTCTCCTTTCCCTTGATATACTCTATTTGGAAGTCGTATTCCGACAACTCCTGTTGCCACCGCGCTAACCGTCCCGTATGGTCCTGTGACATCAACCACCTCAGGTTGTTGTGATCGGTTCTCACTCTCGTTTCCTTCGCCCCCCATAGATATTCCCGCAACCGCTTGAAGCCCCAGACAATAGCCAATGCCTCCCGTTGCCTGGTGCAGTATTGCCTTTCCGCATTCGACATCCGTCGGCTAAGGAACATTACCTGTCGCAATCGTCCCTTTTCGTCCGCTTGCTGAAGTACTCCTCCTATCGCGTAGGCCGACGCGTCCGTATCCAGAATAAAGGGTGCCTCAAAGTCCGGCAGCCTCAGAACCGTTCCATCTTCCGTTAACGGATCCTTCAGAATCGTCTTCCGCAAATCATCTATCGCGTCCAAGACCTCCTGTTCCCACTCTTTCGAGTTCGCCCAGTCCCCTTTGAATTCCTTCATGTGTTTCCGTATGGCTCCGCCCGACTGGCGAAATTTGGAATAAACTCCCCGTAATACTGTGCCAATGACACAAACGAGTGCAGATCGGACTTGTTCTGCGGTACCGGCATGTCCGCCAGTGCTTGTCGTTTCTTCGCCGCGATGGTGCACGTGCCATTTTCAATGTCGTACCCCAGATATTGAATCCGCTTTTGTAGAAAATGACACATTTTGGCATTAAGTCGGAATCCGAACGCCTTAATTCGCCGTATCACGTCCTTAAGATGCTTTATGTGTTCCTCAACCGAGTCGGAGTATATGATAACATCGTCCAAGTACGCAAAAGCATACGCAGACGTGTCGCCACAAATCAGGTTTGCTTCGGTGGACAAGTTTCGGAGCCTGACGAGCGAGGCGAAGGAATTTAAGGCGTTGATCCAACACGTAAAGAGCCCAACGCCGGGAACGCGTACTGAGGCGGTGAAGCGGCAATTGAAGACGCACACGTATTCGGATGGGCTGATCTGGTATATGGGGACGGACGACAGACACAAGGAAAAGCCGGAAAGGTGGACGGTGTGGGTACCACCGGCATTACGACATGCGATTATGATCGGGGCACAAAACTGTCCCATGCAGAGTCATCCAGGATTGGAAAGGATGAAGTGGTCATTGGCAAGGAATTTCTACTGGGGAAGTATGGGTAAGGATGTGGAACGGTTCATCAACGGCTGCGCGCCGTGCCAAAGGGCAAAGACGCCATATGACGCAACCAAGGGTTTGCTGGGGCAATACGAGGTCACGAGCGACATTTTCGAGACGATCCATATCGATTATGTGGGCCCTCTACCGGAAGCGGGAGACGGGGGGTTCAAGTACATACTTACGGCCATTGACAGGGCGTCGAATTACGTGATCACGGTACCCACTAAGGACGAGACCAAGGAAACAACCGCTAAGGCTCTTATCGATCACGTTTTCTGCAGGATCGGAGTCCCAAGGAAGATCATGTCAGACAGGGGGAGTTCGTTCATCAACTGGCTCTCGAACGAACTCAGTGCATATTTTGGGTTTCAATGGAACTACGTTACGGCATACAATCCAATGGCAAACGGAAAAATCGAGCGGATGCACAAGACGATGAAGGCGTCCTTGAAAATATATTGCCAGAACAACCAGAAGATGTGGCCGGAGACGGTGCAGGCTTTTACGTTTGCGGTTAACAACTTGGGTTCCTCGTCTCTGGGAGGAAACGTTCGGCTTTGCCCGAATCAATTGGTGCACGGAAGGGTGTTGAACACACCTAGGGATCGCTTCAAGGACACGGCTCTATATGACCGACAGAATTTATGGCATGCCGCCCGAGGGCAATCGCGGAGGCGGAACACATCGTCCGGAAGCAGCAGGAGGCTGCTATGAGGCAGAAGGACGATAGGGGGCAGCAAAAGTTCCGACATGTGGAGTTCAAAGTGGGAGACACGGTCTTGTTATACGTCCCGAGCATCCCGGTGGGTGTGTCGGCGAAGTTATACGAGAAGTGGCAGGGGCCGTATCAGGTGGTGCAGCAAACCGCGGCATACAATCACAAAATCCGCCATCAGCGGACGGCAAAAGAACAGATCGTGCATGTACGACGGCTGGTCAAGTTCTCGCCGTTTCTATTGGATTACGAGACGGACGCGCAGGCACTGGCGCGCACGACGGATGACTGGGGCAACCCGACTCCTTTGCTTACTCGTTCGCAGCGTGCGGAGGAGCTGGCGAGGTTGAGGGACCAGCTCTTGTACGAGCCTGAGGAGGAGGAGAAACAAAGATTGCGGGATGCAATTACGGAGCTGGAAACGGGCTCTCACGAACGAGGATCCAGGAGACAACGCCAGGAAGGCGAGGGCGGCAACGGCAAGGAGGAAACTAAGGAGCGGAAGGAAGAGCCGGGGGGGCTTGGAGGGAGCGCTACGACAGGAAACAAAGGAGGAAGGGAAAGAGGTGGAGGAGAAGCAGCGGGCACAGACGGCCCGTCCGAGACCCCCACCAGAGGGAGGGGACGGAGGTGGATCGCGTCCACAGTCGGAGAAGTGGCTCGACGACCAGGCCAAGATAGATAAAATCCGCTGGAGAGTCGGCAAGTATTACTTGATGCGACCGGCGGACAGAGAGGTCTCGGACGATACGCTGGACGACTTTTATGTCATGCGGATATTGAGGGTCGGAGGACGTACGAGGTCCAAGGCGGCGGCGGGCATTGCTCCGGTAATGCAGTTTTTGAGGAGTGATGATGGGACTAACATGGAAAAGGACCGTCGGTTCAGTCCAGTTTTTCTGGAGAACTGGGGGCAGAAACGGGAAACTTGGAATGTCAGTATTCAGTTGGATGACAAGGATCACACACCCTATACGAATCACGACCTAGGGAGGTTCTGGATATACCTTTTGACCTTACGGAAGATCGACGAATCCCCACTTTCATCTGGGATGAGGTGGAGGAGAGAGGCTGGCCCTTTGAGATTATCGGGGCACCGCCGGCAAAGGTGGCCATGGGATCGAGGGAAAGGAAGCGTCCCTCGGGGCCTGAACGGAGGACGAGGAGGGAAAGGAGATGAGAGAGAGAGAAAGAAAGGAAGAGAGAGAGAGATGGAAAGTGAGTGAGAAAAAGAAGAATGAAAAGATAAGATGATGACCGAATCCGGTGGTGGTGCGCCCGAGGGAAGCGGCTGATAATACCCGTGGATCACTTGATCCAAAAGTATATGCTATACACTTGGTACGCGCAGGAGCGCGAGGGTACGGACGTTATCGTCTGGACGGGAATCGGAAAAGTCAACCTTTGGAAATAATGGACTATATACAGAGACCACGATGCTAGTCGTGCAGTTTCATGTGGTGGTCGTGAACAACATATGAAAAATGCACGACACACACATCTATAAGGGCAGTGACACTAATTATGTTCTTTCATGTGCTGGTCGCGAACAAACACGTGAAATTACACGACAATTACTTCTACTCATTTTGGAGGCTGTTGGAATTTTCGCGCAGGGCGCGATGACGGATAATCTTATCTCGCGCGGGGCGCGACGATACAATTCTTTTCCGCGCAGGGACGCGATGACAGGCTTACAAGCCTTTGGAGGATAATACTTTAACCCGCCGGGGAGCGAGGTCAATGACGTTGACGGACTGATCACCGCTCACTTATTGACATTCACCCTCAGCCTGCGGTGGCTCAACAAAGGGTAAGCGTACGGGGTACGAATGGAAAATGGATGGCGAGAAAGACCGAGAAGATGAAAAGAGAGATGAAGAACGATGGAGAAGAAGAGAAGGGAGGGAGTAATACAAATACACCCACAGGTACCGCGGAGGGCAACGAGCTTATATGGCGATCAAGGCCACGGTACACTCGGAATATATCACTCATGGAATCTATTTTTATTTTGCCGCGCAGGGACGCGAAGACGGCGGAACGCCAAATGGAAGACACTTACCGCTCGGCATGCGGATCGAGATATACAGGCGTGGATAATAACACGGGCGCGGGAGCCAACGCGGAAGACGGAACGTGGAATGGCGGAATAGGGGAGAGGGAATAGATTATAGGATGGATAGTAATACAATTGGATAGATTATAGGTTGGATAGAATATAGGATGGATAGTAATAGAA
>WBZZ01003187.1:12500-114278 GCA_019918135.1 Paulinella micropora
CAGCGACGTTTTCAGTCACTTCTGGGCGGCACGACCGGAACTACAACGTCACCTGGGGCCATAAGTTGATACAAATTTTCTTATTTTGACGAAGGTCGATTGGATAAGGCGGTCACTTCTTCAAATTACCAACCGATTCATTGGCAATTTTCTTATTCGGACGAGGATCGAGTGGATAAGGCGGCCACTTCTTCAAATTACCAACCGATTCATTGGCAATTTTCTTATTCGGGCGAGGATCGATTGGATAAGGCGGTCACTTCTTCAAATTACCAACCGATTCATTTACAATTTTCTTATTCGGACGAGGATCGAGTGGATAAGGCGGTCACTTCTTCAAATTACCAACCGATTCATTGGCAATTTTCTTATTCGGACGAGGATCGATTGGATAAGGCGGTCACTTCTTCAAATTACCAACCGATACATTGGTAATTTTCTTATTCTGACGAAGGTCGATTGGATAAGGCGGTCACTTCTTCAAATTACCAACCGATTCATTGGCAATTTTCTTATTCTGACGGGGGTCGATTGGATAAGGCGGTCACTTTTTCAAATTACCAACAGATTCATTGGCAATTTTCACAAGTCGGATTCATTTGCAATTTTCACAAGTCGGCAGTTTTACATGAGAGGGCTCATAATATTATCAAACATAGGCATATCGGCGGAATGCAGCAGAGGGTAACGTGAGGCAGCCACAGTCATAAAGCGGCAGTTTTGAAACGAAGGAATTCGTACAAAATCCTTTTGGGAGGCCGACGGGGCCGAAGATATGAGTAACGGGATTCAACGGATTTTACTCCGGCGAAAATGGAATTATTAATATTTATCCGGGGCTAGTATAGTCTCACACTAAGTGGGAGGGACGATGAGTGAATTTAGGTCGACACGGGGTTGTAATTTTATCCGAGGACATTGTGTCTGGTCATCGACCGTCACTCGTGATAATTTTTCACATTTTATCCCGGTTTGGATCGGCTGATCGTAACTTGACTTCTCGCGCACCCTGACGAGGGCCCGCTCGAGGGGGAGAGGGGATTATGCCGGCCCACCCGGTATATAATGGCATTACCCGATGTTCCGGTCTGTTCGGTTATCCTTGGCTTGGAGAGTACGGAGTCCCTTCTACGTTAGGTATTCCTTATTCTACAAGTCGTTAGACAGTTATTATATTATTAAATATTGAGTCACGGTAACAACTCTTTGCAGGCTTGGGTGCAACTTACGATCACGTGTAGAACGTAGATTGTGAGGTGCGGTCTAGTTCTCAAACGGATAGTGTCTTTTTGTTTCGAGTTATTAATAACAGTCATAAACCGGTAGTGTCGGGTTGGTATTGTAAACTTGATATCCGATGTCGCTCTTTTACCGGGCACTTACACAGATGGCTAGGAAACAGCCTTTATGGGATACGATTCGTAGCTACCTATGTACGGTAGTAACCGACCTTCCAGTGCATTTATCCTTTCGCAAGCAATGGAGGTGGGTAACCCAATTCCCATTGCCACCTGATCTGAGGGGACAGCAGGTGAGAAGCTATTGTCCCAGTGGCAACAATGACCCCGACCTTGTACCGAACCAGTGAACCCGCCTCGATGCCTTTGAGATTCACGACTCGGTTTCGTTTTGCGCATGGCCCCGGTTGACCACCGGGGCCGACTCTGTCGGGCCCGAGAGGTGTATTGTGTGACTTTAAGTTTTTTCGTAATAAGAGGGAAGGAAAACAACGGTCATATTCACGCTCGCCACTCTTAAGAGTAAGTAGTGATTCACGCCGACGTGTTCTAACCGACCTCAGATATCGTTTTTCTCCAATTATGACGAGCACAGGATGCAGTCGATTTACTTTATTATTAATAATTATGTAACTTTACTTTTCAAGTTCTTGGTCTACTTAATTTACAGTAGTTTTATGCGTTCACTTTTCACACCCAGTACCAGATATTTTTGTCTTTTTTGAGGCGGTTAGTAACTATTACCAATTTACTTGTGCGGAATCACCACACTGCAGAGTCTGCACTGCCGCGCGTTTACAAGCTCAGAAATAGAACTGAAAGGGAGGGAGCAGGGCCCTGAAGCATATTTTGCTCGGTCCCCTAATCTCCCACGTCGCATCAATACGTCGTACTAATAAATAAAATTGAAAACCAAACTGATTTGGGAGGCCCCCGCCTAAGCGAAAATGACTGGGAACGGCGAAAAACATTGCGTTTCCGTCCCTTGTCCACAAATTTACTGTAAACTAAGTTGAAAGCGTGTTTCACGGGAAATCGGGGACTTGAAAAAGCTAATACGAGTGGGAAAAATGGCAATGGCTAAAAATAACTTTGACTTGATTGTTTGAAATCATTTCTGAACGGAATCGAAAACTAGTTAGTGAAGTCAAAACGTCGTGCAGAGGAGAATCTAATGAACCGGTCAAAAAGAGTGACTTATCAACGGTAAAGGTTTGGCTGGTCGTTGAGGTGCTCAGTCTGATAGCTCCCCCCTCAGACCTAACGGTTGAGTTGAGTTGCGTACAGAATGATTGATTAACGAACGAAGTATGATGTCTCGCTAAAAAAAAAGGGTCAAAAGGAAACTTGAAGAGAGATGGGTGAGTCTCTTAAACCATAGGAGAGTAAAAGAATGATGCGTCTATACTGGCGCGATACGGGTGATGATCAGCCGGGGCCGGATATCCATGATCTGCAGCGGGACTGGGACAATTGAGGCGCAGTAGCGAGCGATGATATCGGGGGGCGATGTCGAGCCGTAGAAAATTAGGTGACCGGGTATCACATAGCCGAGATGAACCAATGAAGCACCAAGTATGCCGTGCCGATATAACCACTGAGGGGTTCAATTTCGGTGAGAATAATCGTTGACCTGCAGGCACAAGAGGCGATCAAGGACTTACATGGACACGCCGGTCATGGCGTAATGTTTCTAGGGACGATGACGGTTCAAGTGGGAAAAGCGCTGGGAGGGGGGCGGGTGAAGCCATTACGATGGGTAAAACCCTCTTGAGAGTGAAGGGGGGTGGCTACTCCTTGGACTTTGCTTGCTTGCCCTTCTGGAAGACATGCAGCGGAAAGGATTCGCCGGTGATGAGAATACCTCGAAGACGCGTAAGAACGTTGGCGGGGAGCCGACCTTTGTCCTTGTTCTTATTGAAGGGACGCCACTCAATATGGCGATGAACGACTTGATCGTTGGTGATGTCGAAGAGGAGGGGCTTCCAGGAGGCCAGGGGTTTGTTCCAGCTCTGGACGGTAGCTTTGTCCTTCATGTCTTCGTAGATGGGGCGGAAGAGAGAGTTGGTGTCCGAGGTTATGCCGAGTTGGTGAACCACGAGGTCATGTTCCTCATTTTCCGGATTCTCGTCTAGAACGATGCCAAGCTTGACTTGGTTGCGGTCGATGAAAGCAACGACTTCACCAGTGGTGTAGTTGACTGTGTTGTCATCGTAGTTGTCCACTGCGACTGAATTAAGCGGGGCGACGCCATCGGTGGGAGCAGTGTATGGGGAGAGGTGTGAGCGGTCGATCCGCTTCAATACCTTGTTGGTCTTGAGGTGTCGAAGGTTAAAGCAGTTAGAGTTGACCTGCTAAGATCGTGTAGGGGCCGTCGAACTGAAGGACGGACGAGGCGGGAATGCCTTGCTTGGAGGGCTTAGGTCGGTAGACGGTGACGGTGTCGCCAACCTTCCACTCTTTGACAACCTTGCGGCTGCCCTTGTTCTTCTGGGCAACAGATCGGGCGCGGGAGACGTCTGTGTACGTGCTGATATACGCCGTGACTGCAGCGCGGGCGCAGCGTAGCAGTTCGATCTGCTCGGAAGACTGAAGCGAAAGCGTAGAGGAAGCGTCGAGAGCGGCGCTTGAGGCGGAGGCGCGGGCAGTGACGATTTCCGGGGAATCGAAAAAGTCCAGTGTGCACCGGGGTTTGCGCGCTAGCATGCCCTCAAAGGCGGTTGTACCTGTAGCCGTGGACACGTAGGTGTTCTGGGCGAAGGAGAGGGACGGGATGATGCTAGGCCAGTTCGGTTTGTCTGCCTTGGGCAGAGATTGGATCACTGCGCGGATCGCCTTGTGTCGGCACTCCACAAAGCCGAGTTGATGGTGCGAGTAGGGTGCGGTGGTCAGCCAGTCGAGGCCGGCCTCACTGCAGAAGCGCTTGGCTAATGTACCTACAAACGAGCTGTGGTAGTCGGAGAAGATGGACTCCGGAAAACCAAAGATGTATGCCCATCGGTTGAGGATGATCTCAACTGTCTCTTCGGCGGAGGTGGAGATGCAGGGAACGAATTGGAGAAATCCTGAGAAGAGATCGATGATCGTCAGGATATACTGAAAAACAGCGCCCGGAATGCCGACGTGCTTATGATCGATGCCGATACCTTGACCTTGACCGCTCCACTTCAGCGAAGAGTAGCGGCCATGGTTGAGGGTGAGGCGGGCGTGGACCATTCGGCAAAAGTGGCAGTCGCGGAAGGCGGCGAGGACATCAGCGTGCATAATATCCGTGCCGTCGATACGGAACCAAATGTAGCGCTCCTTGTGGCAGGTGCAGGCGGGCATTTTGTCAAATTCTCTGAATTGAAAGCTGAATTGAAAGCTGAATTCTAGAATCCTGCCACCCTACATTTCCGGTAAAAACGACACCATATCGCAATTTGCGGCCAATGAAGAAAACAAAGAAATTCGTCGCAATTTGCGGGTCTTAGCTAAAAAACTTTTTTTTCAGCAAAGGACATTTCGGCAGTCGCAAATTTAAAAGTGTCTTTTTTCGGGAGAGATTGGCGGGCGGGGAAATTGAATTAGCTTATTAAATTTTCCCCGCCCGCCAATCCTTCCCCAAAAAAGCGATGCTAAATTTGGCATTGCCTTTTCTGACCTCGAAAAAAAAATCTGCCATGTCTTCAACCCGGTACAGGCGGCGACAAATTTCAAAGATACCGCAAATTGCGGCTAAAAAGTCGAAAACCTCCGTTTGCGAACTTTCGGCGGGGGGGGGCCTCCCCCCCCCCCTCTTTGGGGGAGGGGGCCTGAGAATGTGGCGAAAGCAAAAAAAAGTCTGAGCTCTCTTTTGGCTTGTGCGCCGCACACTCACATACTCACCCCGGCGGCGGCAGCGGCGCGGGGGGCCCATGTCGGACCACCTGGATGGCAGGTTCTCCGTGAGCATCTTTGGTAGCATCACAGCAGACCCCTTGCTAGGCTTGATCAACGTGTCCCGAGCGCTGAACTACGTCCAGGACTGCGGCCTCAAAAGAGCACGCCAAAAGATCCAGAGTGCCAAGCGCAGGTTCGGTGACGTGGTCTTCACTCGGATCAAATTTAAGGGCACTCCGCTCGCCAGCCTCGCCTGCAGCCAGGATTCCTTAGCCAGATTGTTTGATCGATTGGAGCTCAGAGGACCAGCAGCCGAGGAATTGCTCAAGGAGTTTAAGCGCGTTTGTGGCGACCCCTCTTTACAGCTCCCTGCGGTTTATCACATGATTCCGGGCTCCAATGTCATGGAAGGAGACAAGGGCTCTGCTCAGCCGCCCGAGACCAGCGACGAAACAACGGAGGAGGAGGAGGGGGAGGACGAGGACAGCGACAAAGAAGAAGACGAAGCAGAAGCAGCAAGGGCGGTTGCGCCAGTGTCGTCGGCGGCCCCGGGCGCGGCCCCCGAGAAGGTTCGTCCCAGAAAGAAGCAAAGGAGAGAGCCCGCGGGAACCAGCGGGCCCCCGCCTGCCGGCAGAGGTGAGATTGCCAAGAGCGTCCGGGAACGGAAGCAGCGCCTGTCCCAAATGGCAGAGTCCATCCACCAACTGGCCAGGCTCGAGAAACAACTAGACATCGCGCTGGAAACCTTGCGCTCCTTTGGCCCCACCTCTCAGTTCCGCGCGGAGGCAGTGGAGCTGTTCTTAGACAAGGTCTCCTTGGAGTTGGGGGATGGGGCCCTCCGCGCCGGGGTCCAGGCCCCCGCGGCCCCCGCGCCACCATTTCCGCCGGCGCCAGCGGGCCTGGCCTGAGTTTCGCGCGCGGCCCCCGCGTGCAGGTTTTGGCCGGGCTTTTAATCGTACTACCTTTTCTGAGCTTTACTCGAGAGCTGTAGCAACGGCACGTTTGCCACACCTCCCCGGCCCGGACAAAAACTTTTTTATTAAAAAATGTCACTAGAGAAAGTCGATCACGTAACAGCTGGCCAACAGCCTGCGCACCATCACGGCGCCTTCCGGGTCCGACAGGGCCAGAAAGTCGTGGTCGAACTCCTCGAGCGTGGGCTCCCTGTCGACGTTAGCTAGCAGCAAGCGCGCGTACTCGGGCTGGCCGCAAATGTAGACATTGAAGTAAACCCACCACAGCGAAGTCTCGCAACTCTCGTTGCACAGCAGCTCGTACGCCGCGGCCCACCCCGCTAGCGCGGGCCCGGGTGCGACGCTGGACGCCTTGCAACGCTGGTAGAACCGTTCGGCGAGGTTGTCGTCGAAGCGGCCCCGCGATTGCGGGTAGCGGTCATGAAAGTTCAAGATGTTGAGCGCGGCCGCGATCG
This sequence comes from Paulinella micropora, assembly GCA_019918135.1. Classification (NCBI taxonomy): domain Eukaryota; phylum Cercozoa; class Imbricatea; order Euglyphida; family Paulinellidae; genus Paulinella; species Paulinella micropora. The sequence continues at coordinate 19,029 of WBZZ01003187.1, forward strand.
GGAGGTAGTAGTGCAGGCTGAAAGCCTGCACTGGCGCGCCCCTGCCCTGGCACTCACGGTAGATGGTCTCCAGCGCGCACCTCACCGCACCCGGGCCAGCAGCGACGGGGGCGATCAGCGCGCCGCCGCAGTTCGGCACAACCACCTTGGCCACGGGCCGGTAGCGCACGACACAGTCCCGCAGCACTTGGCGCATGAACCGGAACTCAGCCGGTGACGCACGGGTAGCGCTCGCAAACACCAGGAGCTCTGTGTCCGGGTAGTGCGACAACGCCTCGGACTCGGCCAACAAGGTGTGGCTGACAAAGGCCGCACTGTCCAGCGCATCGGACGCACCTAATCCACGGGGCAGCAGCGCACTCAAGGTCGTGCTGAGCTCGGCCAGCAGCTCGGCGCGGCTGTGCGGCCTCACGCGCACGAGGCCCGACTGCAGGCGTTCGAGCAGAAAGTCGAGGGCCCGTTCGGCCGCCTTGGCGTCTAAGCCCAGCCGCACGGGCGACGATGCCATGAGCGCGGCCTGTACTGAGACACAGTGTCTCCCGCCGCTAGCACGACGCGACACCCGCGCACCTGCGCGGCGAGCGTTAGGCACAGAGCGACGTCGCGAGAATGTGCCGCGACGACCACCGTAGTAGACGCAGGATTAACGGCGCGAGACGGCAGGTTTCCCATCAGGTTAGCGCCAGAATTTAAGCAAGAGTCCACGAGGTGCAACACAATCAGCCACCCAAAAAAAACCGAGCCAGAGAAACAAAAAGGGAGGGAACCAAAAATCGCACGAAGGGAAAGAGAAAACTAGGCCCAGGCGCGGCCGGACACCTCCCCATATTTTGTGGCCGGACTTTCCCCCTCCCGCCTGTCTTTCCTGATGTCACTAACTGTCCTATGCCAGCTACATCCAAACCACGGTCGCCTTCTCCACAGTTTTTAGTAAAAGAAACGTTTCAGCAAATTAGCTTTCGCTGTGTTTAAAGCAAAGGGGGACGTGCAGCAGCCAGTCGGGCCGCTGCAGAGTGCTGTCCCAATGGCGCCGCGCCGCGGATCGCTGGCAACAGTCGGCACTCGTGCTTGTGAATCGGCCAGTCGCTTCGCTGGTGCTCAACTCCACAATAGACCTTCACGAGGCAGCGCGCGCATTTGTGCCCCACGCCAGCACAACCCCCCACAGCACACACCCCAAGACACGCTTCGCTCTCCAGGCCTTGGGCATGCATGCGGTACTCCGCAAATTCGGGCTACCGACGGCCTCGCGGCCAATGTGCGCAGAGAACACAGCTCCTTGTGCAACTCCGGCCAGGGCAGCCGCTCTAGCCTCGCGCGCTTCTTGACGCCCGTCCGGGAGAGCTGTCCGTTGAGGTCACGGCATTCGGCCAGCCAAGCGCGCTTTTGGGCCGTAACCGACTTTTTGCCGAGAGCGTTGGGCACAACGTGCGCTGGCCTGAACAACTCCTCTCTCTTGTCTACTTCCGTTAATTCCCCTGGCACCGAGGGAAAGAAAGGGGGAGGGTTCAGGGCGACAAAAGGGGGGTACAGTCCCATGGCCATTTTTTAATTTGTGTCTCCTCTCTCTGTCTCTCAAAGGAAAGGGGACGTGTGTGGAGAGAGAAGAGAGAACGGAGGGAGACGACGCATGGACAAGCCCCCACTGCTTCAGGTACACATGCCCTGCGGGCCCAAACACCTCTCTAACTACATCTATTACACCTCGGCTCTGCCGGACCCGAAATCTTAAATAATTAATAAGGCAACTTTCAAGTTGTAAATATTACAGCAAACTTAGAATCGCACAAAAACTGTTAGTAAATGAGAAGCAATATATTGCGAAATCACGAACTCAGAAATTTTGGGAGCTTAATATAAGCGGCACCAGTGGTCAGGCGACCGGGGCAAGCACATATAATTTATAACACGAGAGTGTAGTACGAGTGAAAGCGGGTCCGTTGACTGCAATAATACAAGAGAACTCAATCGATGGTCCGATCATGTAGAATCGTCATGGCGTAGAGGGAAGCTTGCAATCCATCGCAACTTCTTCTAAATTAAAGTTTCGGAGTACACTTGAATTGGAAATTGAAGTCATTGATAAAGCCCTCCCCCTCTTCACTCCAAAGTTCAAGCTGCCGATACTCTTCAGGTTCGTCCTTCTTCTTTTGGGACGTTGCCACGAGCGCTTCCCAAAAATAACTTTCACCCGTCAGGAGGTCCGTAACGTCCTCGTCTTTACGACCATTGAAGAAATTGTCATTGAAGAAGTCTATCAGGTCAGCAGGGCGCTTCCACTCATTATGCCACTCCTTGGGCAGTTCGATTCTTGTTCCTTCTGTGTTCGTTTCCAGTTCACGCAAGGTTTTGACAAACTCCAGAGCATCGCTGGCCAAGCACCAACCTTGCCGCAAGATCTCCATAATTTCTTGCTGGAGATGTTTTTTGAGCAGCAGTTGTTCCAACTAGAAAATATTGTTTGAGATTTGATAAACTTCAAATCAGTATGTTCCAGTAATTGAAATATGAAAAATGTACTAGTCATTGAAATATGAAAAGTTCGTCGTTATGCATATATTAATATTCTCATGTGAAATTTGGTATTTAAACAAAATACAATTTAAAAAATACACGGAACCCACCTGTGCCAAAGCGTCGTCGCTTTCCATCTCTTCTTTGAAACTTTCCAAAACCTTACACAGCTTTTTTGGCTGAAGCTTCTTTTTGGTGATTAAGACGTTATGCCCGCTGGGGTACAAGCTCGCGAGCTCATAGAAGTTCCCAAGGCGCGTTTCGTCTAGCTCCTTCCAGCTCTTGCTGAACGCAATTTTAGCGTACTCCCAAAAGCTTGAGTCCACAGGCTTCTGGCGCTCACCATGCAAGGTGTGCAACAGCGCTTGAGTACGCAAAGCGAGCTGGAGAGTACGCTCGGCTTTCGGGGGCATGTGGATGGTTGGTGTCACGAAGGGAGTATCGACTTTGACAATTGTACAAGCACGGCCCAAAAGCTGAAGAAGAGCGTCAAAGGGCTTGGCAATAAGCTTCTTCAGGGTATGCGCGAGGCAAACCATGCTGGTGATCGGAAGCTGAACACCAAGGGATTATAACCAAGTTTATTATCTCCTACCCACACCATCTTGTCATTGTCAAAGTGTCCGACTCGTAGAAAGTCCGAAATGGGCAGACGATCCACCAGCACTCCACGGGCCCACCTTGCCGCCGCCGACGTCCGAGCGCACACGCGTGCTGTCTTGGCCTCGGCCCTGACATAACTGTTGTACTGTTGGTGCAGCTGGCCCACTGCAGGACGTGCATAGAACAACATTTGAGAAACGTAGGAGAGCAAGCCGAGGAGCCTCTCGAGCGTCTTCAGCTTGAACAGAGAGTTGGTGGCGAGGCGGAGTAAACCGGAAAGCACGATGTCTCTCTTGTCGTTTGGTAACTCTACGTACCAATGCCCTACCCTGGTATCCTTGTACCACCCCAACGCGCGGAAGGTTTGGCTCACTTCTTCTTTGTGCCAGGGGATGCCGAAACGCTTCGATAGGGCCTTGAATTTCTTGAGCAGTGCAAAAGCTCGTTCCCAGTTCTTGGCAATAATGTCCGAGTTGTCAACGAAGAGTTTCATCGGGACTTTCCGGAAAAGAAAAATGACCTCTAAGGCCCGAGAGAATCTATTCCATTGATCCGCAGCTGGTGTACCGCCGAAACCCGGGCAGACTTGAACAAAGTACTCGATGACGCCGGTCTCCGGATGCTTGGCTGCCACTACGTTCTGCCAAAATACCGAAGGGTCCAGCGGGGTTTGCCTGTAGGCGTCCTTGATGTCGGCAATGACTGCTACGCAACCCAGTCCCGCCTCGACTATCCTAGCCATCTGTCCGTCGTGTGAATAATAACCGACCCCATCGTCAGTTCGGGGGCAAAGCTGATTAAAGGAAAGAAGACGAGGGTACGAAAGGTCATTGATGAGCCTCTTCTTGCCGTTCTCTGGACGCCATTTGTCTTTGGGGATTGCGTACTGCCTCGAAACAATCGCTTGGTTCTTTTCCTCATCATTGGGGAAAGGAGGTCTGGTGAACGGTCCCACCATGTATCCTTTCTCTACGCAGCTGAAGACTTCTTCGTAAAGCTTCCGGTTATCTTCGGGTAACAATCTATCTACAATGGAATAGTCGCGGAGGAACTCTCCCGTGCCCCTGTAGAAAGTCTGGGTGCCAGTGAGGAAACCTTTCAGCCACGTTACTTCATCGAGAGACACCCGTAATCACTCCGGTGTACCCGGAATGATGACCGTAAATTTGTTGAGCAAGTAAATGAACTGCTCGCGCGGCAACGGTTTGGTAAGTAGATCGCCTATTTGCTTTTTAGTACTAACTTTAATAAACTTCATCTCTCCATCTCTCTGTGAATGATGTATGAAATGTAATTCAAGAGGTATATGCTTGGTGCGTGGTCCGGATAATCCGCGTTCACCTGCGAGAATTGTTTGGGTATTATCCTCGAATAATTCAACCGGACCTTTTTGCGGAATTCCGAGATCCTGTCTAACATGACCTACAGCTAATCCCTCTCTAATACACTCAGTAGCTGCGAAAATTTCTGCATCATTCGAACTAAGAGCCATCCTACTCTGCCTTTTCGAAAGCCAACCTATGGGGTCTCCCCCCAGAGAATTACGTAACCTGTACGTGACTTTCCGGTTTTCGTGCAAACCTTGTGGGCCGCATCTGGCAACAGCGTGACTTTAGGGTAAGTATTACCTTCTTGCGAAGATTTAGGCCCGTGAAATGCTAACCCGCGAAATGAGCCTATTAAATACCGCAATATGCTTCCTAACATTGCATAAGTGATTCCCCTATCTAAAGTCTGCATAACACTAGCTGCATTGAGCGCCTGTTCTATATCCGGCCTAGTCATCTTAGATAAATAAAGAAGACTACCGACTATACTAGCTATTGCGAACTTGGCGCCGCCGTAAAGCCGCGTCCTCGGACATAGCTACTGGCAACTGATCTAACGCTGGGGTGCTTACGGGACGAGACTTATCATACCCGAACTCTCTGAGCACCTGCAACTGGTATTTACGCTGGTGCAGAACAATCCTACCTTTCTCCTGCACTAACTCTATTCCTTTGAACTCCTTTGCGACTCCTAGCCTTTTTAGCGGGTAATGCTTTTCTAACGCAGACGCGAATTTTTCATAAGCTTCTGTGCTAGGCGCGGAAAATATTAAATCATCCACGTGAAATATTCCTACTATAGCTTCTCGTATAGGCTTGTCTTTCTCTACGAACATGCATAGATCTGAGTCTAACAGCCTAAAACCTAGCTTTTCTAACTGTGGGGCTAGTATATCGTACCATCTCCTACCTGCCTGTGGCGCCCCATACAAAGCATCATCTACACGCAATATCATCCCCTCTCTACCCTCTCTGTCCATAACATCAGGAGCATAGGCGAATACCGGGTCTTTTATGCGTGCATTTAAGTAAGCATTCTTAAAGTCTATCCCGTAGAGCTTATTTCCATGCCAGGCAGCAAGTTTGGCAAGCATGAGCAGCGAGCGATGCGAGGCACAAGGAAAAAACAACTGGTCAGGGTTGAAGCTAACTCCTGGCTCTAGCATGTCTCCTCTCAAAGCTAATCTAGACTTCACAAACTTTCTATTGTTCTCGTCTACCTTCACCTTGTGAACCCATGTGAGCCTGACTATCTTGTTAACACCGGCCTTTTTGGCCTCACTATGCTTAACCATGTGTAAGTTTTGAAGTCCTTAAGGGACTGTATCTCCTTCTTCATGCCTTCCTGCAAATCCTTTGCTGTCATCCCCTGCTCAGCTATCTCTTTCGGCACACGTATGTTTAAATAGAGCAAAAACTTATTTGGTTCATTCATGCATCTGTCATAGCATAACATAGCACTCTCCAGCTCTCCAGCAGGCAATACGGACCCCCCTCACTTACCCTGTACTTGGTTATCTCTGAGTCTAGCATCTTCTCAAACCTATCCTCAAACTGTACAAAGTGAGATGGCTTGGGCTGCTTTCTAACTTTCAGCCTTTCTTTGGGGTTGCATTTCTGCTTGACTATTCCTTCACGTACTTTGCTATCCCAGCCTACTCCGTATGTCTTCTCTGCCCACTCTTCTCCCCACTCCCTTGCAGGGGCTCTCACTCTCACTCCCTCTAGTTCCTGAACCTCAACTACCTTTCGTTCTCGTTTTAGTTCAGTATGCGGTCGTGTAGGTGGTTTGTGTGCCTCTCGTCTTACTCTTTTACTCTCGTGAACTATGTTTGCGTCTGTGATTTTGTCACTCTGCTCCCATGTTCTGCCTTTACTAGGTTGCTCACTCTCTTCATATGCTCTTCTCTCGTGATGTGTCTGAGGGTCAGATGCATCTGTGAGTGCGTGTGCATGTCCTAGTCCTGTGTTTGTTGTCTGCGGGGTTGTGTCGGTGGGATGAGGTGCAGCTGGCGATGTGGTGTCGATGTCCTGTGTAGATAAGCTATCTTGTGTTTGTATGTGTTTGCGATCGAAACTGCCTCCCCCTGTGTCCCCTCCATATTCCCCCTGTCCTTGGTGACTACCTGACTGACTATCCTCATCGACATGGTCGTATGCGTCATCGTCGTCATGTGTCTGTGTCGTTTCCTCTTGTGTGTGAGTGGTGGTGTCTGTGGTGGTGTTGGGTGTGGTGTCTGTCTCTTCGACATCGACATCGTTACTTTCACTCTCCCCCTCAGCTCCATCCTCATCCCACTTAACGCTCCTTTCTGGGTGTGCTGCTTTACCTACCACGTACGGGTCGACACGCACGTTTCTAACTCCTGCTATTACTTTCCTCCCGTCCCACACCCTGTATAACTCCCTAAATAGGTCGTACCCTACTAGCACGACCTTCTTACCCCTAAACTGTCCTTTTCTACCCTTGCCTGTGTACATAACTCCCATACATCCTATCGGCCTAAGGTGGGTGAGGAAGGGTTTCCGGCCTAAAAGCTGTTCATAGGGCGATATCCATTTTCTTGGCCCATGGGTGGCGAGCAAAATGTGGAGGGTGGTGGCTGAGTGCTCCATTTCTGCCCAAAACGAGATAAACAGTTCTGCATGGTACCTCATGGCCCTAGCGGCCCCGGCCGTAATGTCGTTAGCCTTCTCAGCTATGGGGTTGCCATCTTTGTCCCCCGTAGCTGAGGTTTTCCAAACAAACTGTCTCGGCGTCCACCACTATCACCTCTTTCGGGACGTCAAACTCCTGATCACATCTCATCTCTCTTACTTTATTTCCTGTCTGTCTCTCGTAAAAGGCTACTGCTTGTTTAATGCAGTCGATAAATTCGTTCTTATGTGATAAATAAAAGTCTAAAATAAACAACGAGTAATCGTCAGTGACGGAAAATTTATGCCTCTTCCCGTGTATTGACCGACCACGTTCCGGTGTCTATATGCAAAACTATTCCTGGCTTACTAGCTCTCTCTATCTGATTAGCTTTAAATCTAGGTAACTGCTTAGCCTTACCTATCATGCAAGGCTCACAAAACTTCACGGCATAACGTCTTAATCACCAAAAAGAAGCTTCAGCCAAAAAAGCTGTGTAAGGTTTTGGAAAGTTTCAAAGAAGAGATGGAAAGCGACGACGCTTTGGCACAGGTGGGTTCCGTGTATTTTTTAAATTGTATTTTGTTTAAATACCAAATTTCACATGAGAATATTAATATATGCATAACGACGAACTTTTCATATTTCAATGACTAGTACATTTTTCATATTTCAATTACTGGAACATACTGATTTGAAGTTTATCAAATCTCAAACAATATTTTCTAGTTGGAACAACTGCTGCTCAAAAAACATCTCCAGCAAGAAATTATGGAGATCTTGCGGCAAGGTTGGTGCTTGGCCAGCGATGCTCTGGAGTTTGTCAAAACCTTGCGTGAACTGGAAACGAACACAGAAGGAACAAGAATCGAACTGCCCAAGGAGTGGCATAATGAGTGGAAGCGCCCTGCTGACCTGATAGACTTCTTCAATGACAATTTCTTCAATGGTCGTAAAGACGAGGACGTTACGGACCTCCTGACGGGTGAAAGTTATTTTTGGGAAGCGCTCGTGGCAACGTCCCAAAAGAAGAAGGACGAACCTGAAGAGTATCGGCAGCTTGAACTTTGGAGTGAAGAGGGGGAGGGCTTTATCAATGAGTTCAATTTCCAATTCAAGTGTACTCCGAAACTTTAATTTAGAAGAAGTTGCGATGGATTGCAAGCTTCCCTCTACGCCATGACGATTCTACATGATCGGACCATCGATTGAGTTCTCTTGTATTATTGCAGTCAACGGACCCGCTTTCACTCGTACTACACTCTCGTGTTATAAATTATATGTGCTTGCCCCGGTCGCCTGACCACTGGTGCCGCTTATATTAAGCTCCCAAAATTTCTGAGTTCGTGATTTCGCAATATATTGCTTCTCATTTACTAACAGTTTTTGTGCGATTCTAAGTTTGCTGTAATATTTACAACTTGAAAGTTGCCTTATTAATTATTTAAGATTTCGGGTCCGGCAGAGCCGAGGTGTAATAGATGTAGTTAGAGAGGTGTTTGGGCCCGCAGGGCATGTGTACCTGAAGCAGTGGGGGGGGGCCCCAACGCCAACCCCGCGCTGCCGACCCCGCCTCGCCGCGCTGTCGCGCGGCGAGGCGACGTTATTCATAGCTATTTCTAGCAATTTCAGTTACCTTTACTTAGGTAGTTGTTTTGTCAATAAGCCGGACAAGTATTACCAAAGTGACCTGAGAAGTTTCTAATACATCCTTTTACAGTCATAATTACATCAGTCTTATGTTTACCTAACTCAGAGTCATCATGACGGTAGCAGTCATTATCTCACCAGCATCTAAGTTAATCAGTTTTGTGACGTGGCAGTTTTGTCACGGTTTCAGTTCTGTTATTATACTTATTATTAAAGTGCGTATTCCCATACTGCGGTAGTAGACTTGCCGGTGTTGCCCACATTGATCCTGAAAGGGATCGGGAAAGGTTCCTTTAATAAGTACGAGTAGTTACTCAAATGTTATGAGCCAATGGAGCCGAAAAAGAGTTGGGTTTGAAGCAGTCTTACATTCCGCAGTTAGTTGGAACAATCGGAACTATTCCGACTTCCAGTGGAAGATGGAGAGTTGTGCCAAAGGCGTGAGTGCATGGCACGGGGAGTGTGTCAAGCTGGCGTTGAGAGTCTTAGACCCAGCTAAGGCTAAGATGAAGTATCCCCTGGCTATGATCCCGCGAAAGCACTGGACATAGAGGAGAAAGAAATGCCCGAAGACCCAGAGTCGGAGGACACTCCCGACGAAGGGTCAGACACAGATGCCAGTAGCTCAGAGAGCGCTCAAAAGAGCTGCTACCAGAAAGGAAGGAAAGTCGACACTAGAAGATAAGCCGAAAGATTGTGCTAAGTTGTCACGCCAGATGAGCAGAAACAGGCATGGAAAGACAAGAGATTGAAAAGACTGAAGAGAGAGAAGACGACAGTCAAAAAAGACGCACTCAATAAGAGTGAAAGCAATACAGAAAGAGAAAAGGCATTATGAACGCATGAGAACACTTCAACTCATTCTGTCTGTCGCATTCTCACACACAACTGTCGTGAAATTTCTACGTACTAAGAAAATGAATAGACCTATAGAGATGATAGAAGTTGTACGAGCAAAGTTCGGTTCTACTTCCGGGGTACAGAAAAGTATGAAAGCGAAAATTTTCGAGGACACATACCCAAAGCCCGGACAAAACGTTGATGCATGGTTGAGTGAGTATGTAGCACTGAAAGTCGAGGTAGAGAGCAATAGGACTCACCCATTTGAAGAGGACGACCTCATGCGAACACTCATTGACAAACTCGCCACCCACCCCGCATATGGTGAGACGTTCAAATCATTACACTACAACCTCCCACACCACCTCAGACCCGAATTTGAGGACGTAGTAGAGAGTGCTAGAGACACGTGGGCGATGTGGAGGAAGGATAAGTGGAAGAGAGAGGAACGAAAAGAAAGAGAGCCCAGGAGGGAGAAGAAAGAGACAAACCTCATGTTAGATGATCAGGGCGATGACGGGGATGGAGGTAAGGGGAAACACAGAAAGCTCAAGAAGAAGGAGGAATGGTGGCTCAAAGTGACGTGTTTCGCGTGTGAAAAGAAAGGGCACACCAAAAAGTATTGCCCGGACACAAAGGCCAAACGACAAAACCAAGAGAGAGACGATAAGCAGAAGAAAGACAAAACAAACAAAACGGAAAGACACACAACAAGAAGAACAGGCGAAAGACATAGCTCTATTGAGAGAGGTGGAAGAGGAAGAAGAGGAAGGGTCAGACGAGGACGCTGTGCTCATTTTTATGGGGGGTAGAGAAGACGAAGACGAAGGGCAAGAAGAGGACACAGAGAGGAGGGACAGAGGGAATGCCGAGGCTGGGGAACCCCAGCCTGTGCCAGGTGTTCGCAAAAGTGGGGCTCAGAGAGAATGCCGAGTCTGGGGAACCCCAGACTGAGCCAGGTGTTCGTTCCCTACAGGCTGAGCGTAGGAGAGTTGGGAGTCCTAACCCCAGTTTAGCCCCTCTACCCTCACCTATCAAACCCGTGAAACACAAACAATCCTCAGGCCCATTAACCCCAAAGCGTCAATTGCCCCCTTCTTCAACCCCACCGATCAATCTAGCCAGCTATAGTCGAGAGAGGCCTCGTTCCCTTAAGTGTCAGGGACTAAACAAAAAGAAGGAAGAGTGTAATATTTCCTTAGAGTTTGATAAGAGAGGGCCTAATGCCGAGCAAGCTTCTCGGTTAGCCTTTGGCTTTTATTGCGGATACCACGCCAGAAAGCAGGATCCAGAGTATCCTTTGCTTGATCTAGCTGTCAGCCCCCACCTCCGACCCCCCAAATCCCCTTATTATCCGGATGAGAGAGGTTTGCGAGAGGATGCAAAGAAGAGAGGGATAACAGTACCACCTCCATTCACCCTCACACTCACAAGCCCAACACGCACAGAGGGAGTAAGCGAGAAGAGTAAAGAGGGCAAGGAGGGAGCGGGCGAGACTGTGAGGGGGAGAAGTGACAACAACACCACAGCCCCACCCCGCACCACTTCACCTGCACCATCAGTCGACACAGACGATATGCCTGTCTTGAAGAGCAATGAAGATGAAGAAGAAGACGAAGAAGAAGAAGACGAGCTCGACTGGAATGAGGATTCGAGATGCTCGGATGAAATCACACATGATATGGCGATCCCACCTCCCCCACGCATTTTCGCACCCCTGTCGGTATAAATGATCGTTTGTGGGAACGAGGAGGAGTTGGGAGCTCATACTTGCAGGGTGGCTAGCCCCAGACTCGATCTTGGTGCTGATATGATTTTTTTTTGGAATTCACGCAAATATTTGCGTTAGGGGAGTGTCCTGAATGCCAAAATTCCTTGTTTGTTTCGCACCCCAATCGGAATCAATGATGGTTTGTGTGAACCAGGAGGAGTTGAGAGCTCATATTGACAGGGTGGCTAGCCCCAGACCCGATCTTCATGCTGCTATAATTTCTTTGGAATTCACGCAAATATTTGCGTTAGGGGAGTGTCCTGAATGCCAAAATTCCTTGTTTTTTTGGCCTATTTTGCACCCTCCAACGGAATAAATCATGGTTTGTGGGAACCAGGAAGATTTGGGAGCTCATATTGGCAGGATGGTTAGCCCCAGACTCGATGTTGATGCTGATATAATTTTATTGGAATTCACGCAAATATTTGCATAAGGGGATTGTCCTGAATGCCAAATTTCCTTGGTTTTTACCCTATTTTCTGCTCTCCCATCGGAATAAATGATGGTTTGTAAGAACCAGAAGGAGTTAAGAGCTCATATTGGCAGGCTGGCTAGCCCAGACTTGATCTTGATGCTAATATATATTTTTTGGAATTCACGCAAATATTTGCGTTGGGGGAATGTCCTGAATGCCAAATTTCCTTGCTTTTTAGCAGTACTTGCCGGTGCATCCGGCAATCGAACGTACCCTGTCGACGGGGCAGGGGGGGTCCGGGGGGGGGGGGGGAACCCGAGCCCTGTGATTGTACGTTCCCGTTCTGGTCGCGGGTGGCACTCACAATTGAAATTGAGGTTTTTTTTGCCACCAGGCGCCTTTTGCGGCACCTCCGGCAATTCAACGTACCCTGTCGAAGGGAAAGGGGGGGTCCAGGGGAGCCCTGCGATTGTACGTACCCGTTCTGGTCGTGGGTGGCACCCACACCTGAAAATTGAGGTTTTTTGGCCACCAGGCGCCCTTTCCGGCACTTCCGGCAATGCAACGTACCCTGTTGAAGGGAAAGGGGGTCCGGAGGAGCCCTGCGATTGTACGTACCCGTTCCGGTCGCGGGTGGCACCCACACCTGAAAATTGAGGTTTTTGCCACCAGACGCCGTTTGCGGCACCTCCGGCAATTCAACGTACCTTATCAAAGAGAAAGGGGGGGTCCGGGGAGCCCTGCGATTGTACGTACCCGTTCTGGTCGCGGGTGGCACCCACACCTGAAAATTGAGGCTTTTTTGCCACCAGGCGCCCTTTGCGGCACCCCCGGCAAGTCAACGTACCCTGTCGAAGGGAAAGGGGGCGGGGGGGGGGGGGGGTCCGGGGGGCCCTCCAAAAAGTGATAAGAAGTGGGGCTGGCGGGATTTGGTGCGCGAAGCGCACCGGTCAACCATCTTTTCAGGTGTTGGAGCAGCCCCTAATTATTATTATTATTATTATTATTATTATTATTATTATTATTATTATTAGTAGTAGTAGTAGTAGTAGTAGTAGTAGTAGTAGTAGTATTGTTATTATTATTGTTATTATTATTATTATTATTGGACACCGTGATAGCCCAGTGGTCAAGTTCTACCATCTGGGCCCTGTCGCCAGTTCGATTCCCGTTGGTGCCACCAGTATTTTCATTGAACATACCGCTCCGTCTGGACCAGTATTTTCATTGAACATACCGCTCCGTCTGGAAGTGTTGGAACTGCCCTTGCGGGGGTGTCATTAGAGCCTATCGTCAATTCTTCGTACTCCCCTCACGGGTGAGACGATGGAGGCGCATGTGCAGAAATGCATCAGCCATTGACAGAGAAGCACTATTATTATTATTATTATTATTATTATTATTATTATTATTATTATTATTATTATTATTATTATTATTATTATTGATGGAGGCGCATGTGCAGATTTGCATCAGCCATTGACAGAGAAGCACTATTATTATTATTATTATTATTATTATTATTATTATTATTATTATTATTATTATTATTATTATTATTATTATTATTACTATTATTACTATTATTATTATTATTATCATTATTATTATTATTATTATTATTATCAAGGAAGATACGGAAAATTTGATCTTAGCAGATCACAGGCTACGGGAGGGCTTGGATGCGCTCAAGCGGGTCGTGAACGAAGATGGCACGGTAGAGGATAAGGACTGGCGAGCCGCTCAGGCGCACTGGAACGAGGTGGTAAAGCAATGGTCTGTCCGGCAGGAAGTAGCTGGCTGGGAGCGGCAGGCTAAGCCCTCTGATGGGCTTAGGGTGCTGCTTAGCCAGATGTCTTCCCGCTCTGCTTTTCCACATTGGCGGGCGCTGGAGGTTGGAGGTCACAACCTTATCAGGAGGCGATTGTTAAGTTGCAACAATCGCCTTCGCCTCTACCGATCCAAATTTGGCTCATGCTCGCCGGACTGCTCCAGCTGTTTCGCCTTGTGTGATACTGAGGTTAACGAATCGTTACGTCACTTCCTGCTGCATTGCCCGACGTTTGCGAGCTCTCGTGAGGCACTGTTTAAGTTATCAATGTGGCGCAAGCCCGGCAGCCTCTCATGCTGAATAGAGGAGGGTTCTATCATAGGGAGCTGCGGGAGGCCGAGGAGGAGATGAGGCTTTTCAAAGAAGAATGGCTGAAGGGGGAAGATGAAAAGATGGCGGCAATGCTCGGCGTTATGTTTATCCCTGTCCCAGAGGAGGTGGAGGTGGAGTTAGGGAGGTTTGTTGTTACCATCTGGAAGGAGTGGGAGGAGCTGGAGGCGCAGATCACGGAGGCTGAGGGGGCGGAGGAGGAGGAGGAGGTGATCGACCTCACGGTCGTTCAGGAGGTGGGTAGAAGGAGGAGGGGGAGGCCTAGTCAGGTAGAATGTCTGGCTAGATCTGTAGGTAGAGGCCAGCGCAGCGTCGCGGACCTCTTCTCGGCAGATAACTCCTCTCACTCCTTGCACCCACTTGCACATGCACAGCACGCTCACTTGCACATTGCACTGCCAGTCGAGTCTTTGGAGCGGAGCCGCGTCACCGAACGGCCCCGTGATACCAATGGAGGCACATGTCCGACAGGATCAAGGGCCAATTGACTGATAAGTCTATTATTACTATTATTATTATTATTATTATTATTTTTAGCTGCATCAGTACGCCTCAGATATAGTAAATCTGCCTTGGAGTGTTAACTGTGACATATTTGAGGGAAATCCCGATGAAAAAACCTAGTCACACTTGCTAAACAGAGTTCCAGCCCAATGGCCTCAAGGCGTTAAACTGTGACGCCAACTCATAACCCTTTGGTGGTAGATGCTTGGGAGGAGGGTCGTTGCGCGCGTAAAAGATCTTAAACTCCGCATATGCTGGTTGATAGCCCAGGACCCAGCAGACACCAGATTGTTATGGGTGGGGTTTCGAGGCAGCTCTAGCAACCGCGCTTGGTGTATGCACTTGCACATTCGGTGACGTCTTGCAAGAGGTTGCTAGGACTGCGGAATAACCTCGGCTTAGTGCAGTCTTGCCCTCAGGAGCTCCATCGGTGGCCCCGATCATCAGGCGAGAGACTGACACGGGGGGGTGGAGGACCTCGAACAAGGGTATTGGAGGCTTATGTCCGTTGAGGATATGCCATTAGCTGCATCAGTACGCCTCAGATATAGTATTATTATTATTATTATTATTATTATTATTATTATTATTATTATTATTATTATTATTATTATTATTATTATTAGGGAGTACATAGGCCATCGGTCCTTTCCATGGGCTGATTGGTATAAAGCTCCTAGAGTAATGTTCTATGCCGACTTCCTTTATTCCACCGATTGGTGTGGAGACTTTCCTTATGGAATGGAGGACTGGATGCACATGGCCTTTTGGCTCAGCAATTGGCAGGAGATGCACTATTATTATTATTATTATTATTATTATTATTATTATTATTATTATCCCTGAAAGGTGTTGGAGAAGGGGTTGGGGGATTTGGGGGAAAATGAAAATTGTGTACCCCACCCCCACCCCTGTCGAAATAAATCATGGTTAATCATGGTTTGTGGGAACGAGGAGGAGTTCGGAGCTCATATTTGCAGGGTGGTTAGCCCCAGACTCGATATTGATGCTGATATGATTTTTTTGGAATTCACGCAAATATTTGCGTTAGGGGAGTGTCCTGAATGCCAAAATTCCTTCTTTTTTTTCGCACCCCAATCGGAATACATCATGGTTTGTGTGAACCAGGAGGAGTTGGGAGCTCATATTGACAGGGTGGCTAGCCCCAGTTTTGATCTTGATGCTGATATAATTTCTTTGGAATTCACGCAAACATTTGCGACAGGGGAGTGTCCTGAATGCCAAAATTCCTTGTTTTGTTTCGCACTCCAATCGAAATAAATCATGGTTTGTGTGAACCTGGAGGAGTTGGAAGCTCATATTGGCAGGGTGGTTAGCCCCAGACTCGATCTTGATGCTGGTATAATTTTTTTGGAATTCACGCAAATATTTGCGTTAGGGTAGTGTCCTGAATGCCAACATTCCTTGCTTTTTTAGCCTTTTTTTGCACCCCCCATCGGAATAAATCATGGTTTGTGGGAACCAGGAGGAGTTGGGAGCTAATACTGGCAGGGTGGTTAGCCCCAGACTCGATCTTGATGCTGGTATAATTTTTTTGGAATTCACGCAAATATTTGCGTTAGGGGAGTGTCCTGAATGCCAAATTTCCTTGTTTTGGGCAGTACTTGCCGGTGCCTCCGGCAATTGCGCGTACCCTGTCGAAGGGAAAGGGGGGGTCCGGGGGGCTCTCCCCCCGGGAACCCAAGCCCTGCGGTTGTACGTACCCGTTCTGGTCGCGGCTGGCACCTACACCTGAAAATTGAGGTTTTTTTTGCCACCAGCCGCCCTTTGCGGCATCTCCGGCAATTCAACGTACCCTTCGACTGTCGAAGGGAAAGGGGGGCTGGGCGGCCCTTCCCCCTGGAACCCAAGCCCTGTGCTTGTACGTACTCGTTCTGGTTGCGGGTGGCACCCACGCCTGAAAATGGAGGTTTTTAGGCCACCAGGCGCCCTTTGCAGCACCTCCGGCAAATCAACGTACCCTGTCGAAGGGAAAAAACCTCAATTTTCAGGTGTGGGTGCCACCCGCGACCAGAACGGGTACGTACAATCGCAGGGCTCCCCAGGACCCCCCCTTTACCTTCGAGGGTACGTTGAATTGCCGGAGGTGCCGCAAAGGGCGCCTGGTGGCAAAAAACCTCAATTTTCAGGTGTGGGTGCCACCCGCGACCAGAACGGGTACATACAATCACAGGACTGGGGTTCCGGGGGGAGTCCCCCCCGGACCCCCCTGCCCCGTCGACAGGGTACGTTCAATTGCCGGAGGCACCGGCAAGTACTGCTAAAAAACAAGGAAATTTGGCATTCAAGGCACTCCCCTTACACATATATTTGCGTGAGTTGCAAAGAAATTATATCAGCCTAAAGATCGAGACTGGGGCTAACCACCCTGCCAATATGAGCCCCCAACTCCTCCTGGTTCCCACAAACCATGATTTATTCCGAGGGTGCAAAAAAAAGGCAAAAAAAACAAGCAAATTTGGCATTCAGGACACTCCCCTAACGCAAATATTTGCGTGAATTCCAAAGAAATTATATCAGCATCAAGATCGAGTCTGAGGCTAGCCACCCTGTCAATATGAGCTCTCAACTCTTCCTGGTTCACACAAACCATGATTTATTCTGATTCGGGTGCGAAAAAAACCAAGGAATTTCGGCATTCAGGACACTGCCCTAACGCAAATATTTGCGCGAATTCCAAAAAAAAACCATATCAGCATCAAGATCGAGTCTGGGGCTAACCACCCTGCAAATATGAGCTCCGAACTCCTCCTCGTTCCCACAAACCATGATTTATAGGGACAGGGGTGCGAAAATGCGGGTGGGGGGGTGGGGGTGGGGGGGGGGGTACACAATTTTCATTTTTCCCCCTCCCCCGAAACCCCCACCCCCTTCTCCAACACCTTTCAGGGATAATAATAATAATAATAATAATAATAATAATAATAATAATAATAATAATAATAATAATAATAATAATAATAATAATAATAATAATAATAATAATAATAATAATAATAATAATAATAATAATAATAATAATAATAATAATAATAATAATAATAATAATAATAATAATAGTGCTTCTCTGTCAATGGCTGATGCAAATCTGCACATGCGCCTCCATCGTCTCACCCGTGAGGGGAGTACGAAGAATTGACGATAGGCTCTATGACACCCCCGCAAGGACAGTTCCAACACTTCCAGACGGATCGGTATGTTCAATGAAAATACTGGTGGCACCGACTGGAAAATAATAATAATAATAATAATAATAATAATAATAATAATAATAATAATAATAATAGTGCTTCTCTGTCCATGGCTGATGCATTTCTGCACATGCGCCTCCATCGTCTCACCCGTGAGGGGAGTACGAAGAATTGACGATAGGCTGTAATGACACCCCCGCAAGGGCAGTTCCAACTTCCAGACGGACCGGTATGTTCAATGAAAATACTGGTCCAGACGGACCGGTATGTTCAATGAAAATACTGGTGGCACCGACGGGAATCGAACTGGCGACAGGGCCCAGATGGTAGAACTTGACCACTGGGCTATCACGGTGTCCAATAATAATAATAATAATAATAATAATAATAATAATAATAATAATAGTGTATCTCCTGCCAATTGCTGAGCCAAAAGGCCATGTGCATCCAGTCCTCCATTCCATAAGGAAAGTCTCCACACCAATCGGTGGAATAAAGGAAGTGACGGCATAGAACATTACTCTAGGAGCTTTATACCAATCAGCCCATGGAAAGGGACCGATGGCCTATGTACTCCCTAATAATAATAATAATAATAATAATAATAATAATAATAATAATAATAATAATAATAGACTTATCAGTCAATTGGCCTTTGATCCTGTCGGACATGTGCCTCCATTGGTAGCACGGGACCGTTCGGTGACGCGGCTCCGCTCCAAAGACTCGACTGGCAGTGCAATGTGCAAATGAGCGTGCTGTGCATGTGCAAGTGGGTGCAAGGAGTGAGAGGAGTTATCTGCCGAGAAGAAGTCCGCGACGCTGCGCTGACCTCCACCTACAACAGATCTAGCCAGACATTCTACCTGACTAGGCCTTCCCCTCCTTCTACCCACCTCCTGAACGACCGTGAGGTCGATCACCTCCTCCTCCTCCTCCGCCCCCTCTGCCTCCCTGATCTGCGCCTCCAACTCCTCCCACTCCTTCCAGATGGTGGCAACAAACCTTCCTAACTCCTCCTCCACCTCTTCTGGGACAGGGATAAACAAAACGCCGAGCATCGCCGCCATCTTTTCATCCTCCCCCTTCAGCCATTCCTCTTTGAAGAGCCTCATCTCCTCCTCTGCCTCCCGCAGTTCCCTGTGATAAAGCCCTCATCGATTCAGCACGAGGGGCTGCCGGGCTTGCGCCTCATCGATAAACTTAAACAGTGCCTCACGAGAGCTCGCAAACGTTGGGCAATGCAGCAGGAAGTGACGTAACGACTCGTTAACCTCAGTGCCACACAAGGCGAAACAGCTGGAGCAGTCCGGCGAGCATGAGCCAAATTTGGATCGGTAGAGGCGAAGGCGATTGTTGCAACTTAACAATCGCCTCCTGATAAGGTTGTGACCTCCCACCTCCAGCGCCCGCCAATGTGGAAAAGCAGAGCGGGAAGACATCTGGCTAAGCAGCACCCTAAGCCCATCAGAGGGCTTAGCCTGCCGCTCCCAGCCAGCTACTTCCTGCCGGACAGACCATTGCTTTACCACCTCGTTCCAGTTCGCCAGAGCGGCCCGCCAGTCCTTATCATCTACCGTGCCATCTTCGTTCACGACCCGCTTGAGCGCATCCAAGCCCTCCCGCAGCCTGTGATCTGCTAAGATCAAATTTTCCGTATCATCCTTCCATTTGCACCGACCCGTGTTGTAAAGCCTGCGTGTTAGCGCTGTGTTGCCCAGTAACTCGATGCGCCCTAGGAACCGAAGCCGGGCCGCCTTGGCAAGGATGCTAAAACTCGGCGTGCGGCCTAAACCCCTGGTGATGCAGCCGCTTGTGCGCGTACCAACACCTAAGATGACCCGCAGGGGCGCTACCAACGCGCCCTCCAGCTTACTCATCTTGTTGGCGCCCGGCAGATCCCAAAAGCCGATGCGTAAAGCAACTTTGCGCCAACCATTTGCTGCCAATTCATCAGCCGAAGACGCGCTGGAACTTCATGGGCAATCCAGAGGGGGTAGCAGGCAGCCGTTCCCGCTACAGTGATTTCCGCCGCCCGCTTCGCTTGCGGTTTATCGGAGAGGGTGTCCGTGAGCAGAACTCCCAGGTATTTGTAGTGGTCGGTGACGTTGAGAACCTTGCCCCGGAACCTCACGCATGGGGGCGACTTTTTTGACTTGGCGTGCCCGTATATCGGCATGACTTCCGTCTTGCCCGGTTTCAGGTTGATTTCAAGCCGATAGTCCTCCACGAATGTCGCCACGACATTTACAATCTGTTGAAGCTCCGTGACACTATGCGCAATTACCGCAACGTCGTCGGCGTAAAGCAGGGTCCGTATGTCTTCGATGCGGTTGAGGTCCTCGATCTCCAACTCTTTCGCGATTCGGACCGTTAGCTCATCCATGAAGACGTTGAACAGCGACGGTGACAACGGCGACCCTTGCTGAACTCTCATCTCTTCCAGCACTTCACCAGTGAGTTCGCCATCGACTACCACTCGCGATGACGTTCTTCGGTAAAAACGCTCGCGCCACGACGATCCCCTGTCGCGTATTTGGGAGCACAAGAGGAAAATGCTTGGACCCTTTCACTATATTGGGCGTCTACCTTGGTCTTCTGCCTTCTGAAAAGAAGTTTCTGAAGGAAGTGGAGGAAGGGAAGTCTACTCCTCTCACTACGGACCTCTCGTGGACGCAATCAACGCAGTTCAAAGAGGATTTATTCACCAACTACTCTGGCGAATACAGGAACGTTCTACTCAAGGCAATCAAGGACAAGCAAACAAATTTGCTTCATCTACCATTGGTACCGACACCATCCCTCACGTTGTGCAATCCCAACGTGACTGCCCACGACATCTACCAGGAGTATTTGGGACCTACAGGCTCTGCAGCTCAACAGGAGGCTCTCTGGAACCAACTGGGTACTCTCATCCCTCTCGAGGTATATGTTAATCATTTACCTATTTCGACGTCGATGCCTGGAGCACCTGGATCACTTCATGGATTGGTACTTCCAGCCCTTGCAAGCACCCAAGTTACCGTGCCTTCATCGACCCTGATTGGTTCGACACCACCAATAGCCCTGGGAAGTATTCCTCCGGGACTTGCACCGCTGACGCACCCATCAACGAGCCCCACTGCGCCTACTGCACCATCAACTGCTGCAACATCGCCCCGTAGCTACCCTATCGATTGCCTTTACTCCAGTTACGATGCCCGTAGGTGCAACAGCAATAGCCCCCATTGGTAGGGTGCCTCCTATCACCCCTGCCGGTCTGTTTACCCACCCTGGAAGTCTAGCAAGTGGAGCGACACCCCTACCACAACGTGTACCGCATCCATCGATGGCATCCATCGTGGCATCTCGCCCACCTGCCCCATTGGTCAATCGAGCACTGTCCATGACTGACTCAGCTCTCACGTCACCATTTCGACCGATAATCGGCTCTTTTGGACCCAGACCTGCTTTGGCTCCATTGACAGCAACTCCGACTGATTCATCAGGTTCAACCCTCGCTACATCGACGCCTGCACGCCCAACGCCTCGCATTACGCTGGTTACATCACTGCAAGGCAGCAGGATCACGTTGAGCCCTCTCTTCTCCATTACGGAAGAAGCTTCCCGGACTCAGCCCGCTGGTGGTACGATCCCCTCCGTGGAGGACCAAGGTGGAGCCCCTGTGACTGCAACAACCGGTAATTCAACAGTGGCGACTCCGGCTCCCGAGCTCGTCATCAAGCTCATCTCCAAGCCCGGCATCGAGCTCAACATCGAACTCGCCTGCAGGTTCGTCACCTGATCCATCGTCTGGTACGACGATTGCGATTCAGCCTACGGCCCCTTCGACGGAGAATGGCCCTCCGGGGACGACTACACCATCTACGCCATCCTCAGGCAACGAATCCTCGTCAGCATCGTCGACAGCAAGAGTCCTGCGATCGGCCACCTTTGCAGGTATTCCACCCCGCACACTGCACATGATGGCCCGAGTCCGATCTCTCTTCGTGTTGACTCGCCCGCCCACCGCGCCGGGACATGAAGTTGCTACTCAAGCCCGCGAACTTGCATTCAACCTACAGTTGAACAACTTGTCAATGCTGTTGGCATGCAACCGCATCATCGATACGGTGAACAAGTGGGAAGACAAGACTGCAATGGCCCTCATGGACGCATACTGGACTCGGTACATTCGTGTCACTGACGAACGCACCCGCGTCTGGAGCATCATTCCGTACATGCTCATGGAATATTTCATGGAGCTGTTCAAGGGACGACTGAACAAGGGAGACACGAAGCGACCAGCTCTGCAAGCCCTTAAACTTCGACGCTTCAAGAAGGAAAGCCTCGCAGGATATGTAAATCGTTGCATCACAAGCTACGAGACGGCCCATGCAGCTGGCTAGCAGACAGCCGACTTCAATCAAGTCCACGATGTGTCTCGGATGCTTACGCCCATGGAACGAGAGCGATGGACCCTATACACCACCGAGATATTTAAAGCAATTGGTGTCGCATGGCCCCGCGATCTCGCTGACCTTCTGCCCTGGACCATCTCCCTTGATCTCCATTGCATGGAAGAATATTGGCCCTGGATGGAAAGTACTACGAAGCCCTCGTCGGCCGCCACAAACAAGCGACTACGGGAGCGCCCTCCTCGTCCGACGCCTTCCACCTTCTCCCGTGATTCAACCGTCAAGGTCGACACTCGTCAGAAGAAACCGCGTAGGACGCAGCAGGAAAACAAGGAGAACAAACGCCCTCCTCGTCAGAAGCGCAAGGCTGACGCCATGTCGATGGCTCAACCGTCTGCATCACCGGATCGTGGACGCCCCAACAAGCGGACTAAGACGGACAAGCCAGCCCCGACTACGAAGAAGACGGCAACACGCCCACCCTTTACCAAGGCGAATGCGATTGCCATCCCTTCGAAGAAATCGTCGATGGTTACTGCCGCCACCAAGTCCGCCCCGACCTCGCCAAAGCGTTCACCCTTCACCGGGACTCCATGTTCCTACTGCAAGGAACATAACCAGTTCCTCAAGCCGAATCAGATCCCGAAGCATTCGCTTGAACAATGCAAGCTGCGACAACAGCGTTGTCAGGACGAAGGCAAGCATTGCAATTGGAAGCCATCCTCGGCCGCCACGCGGAAGCAGCCACGGGCTTTCCACATGACGACGCGCGCGGCGTCTCAGGAGTCACGACGTCTACTCCGCATTTCTACAACCCCGACCGTCGTCTGCGGGCGTCGTCTGCGGGAATGTATACGTGCGCAAATCATTGCGCCCGTCCCCGGAAGAAGAAATCATCGGTAAGACTACATGCGTTCTGGACTCGGCCTGCAACTGCAAAGGCGTAGCCCTCCTCGACCGGGTAATACACCAAGGACTTGAGATCGTGTCGCTCCCACCCGTCGACGCACGCTCATCTGTGGGTGTTGAAGCCACTCTTTCTGAAGGCATTGAACTTTTCGTCTCGGCCACACCGACGTCTCCGCTTCATGCCATCACGATATATATCTCGAGCCATCTTCCCGAAGGTATGAACCTGCTTCTTGCCAACGAGGTCTCGGCCCAGCTCAACCTCTCCATTGACGACGCGCAAGCGATTCGTTCCAAGAAAATCGTCTACGAGACGGAGTTCCATCTCTTCGAAACGCCACTTCAGGTCGGTGATTTACAACTTGCCCCGGTTAGCTACGACTTTCGCCCTTCAACGTTGGCGAAAGAGACGTCCTACCCGATAGCCAAATTCAAAAAAATCATCGACCGCCGTCCCAAACTGCAGCTCCCTCTGAACTCCCACGACCTTCTGTCTACTTCGAGCGCCGACCTCTATGGCCGCCAAGTCAACCTGTTCATGTCTTCACGTAAAAGAAGACCTTGCGACGGCAACGTTGGATGGCCGGTTCGCAATGAAGAAGAGGATGAAGACGAAGACGAAGAGGCCAGCGAGAAGGCCGAGGAGCAAGACGAAGAAGCAGTGAGGACGAAGATGAAGAAGGCTACGAGGACATAGACTCTGTAGAAGAAGAGGAAGAAGAAGTTGAACTGGCAGTCAAAGTGGTTGAAAAAGAGAGCGAACAGGACAGCGAGAGCGAAGCCAGCCATCCTACGCCCTCGCAAACTCAACACATCACTCATCGCGCCCGAAGCGGAAATTTGGAATCGAAGAGACCGGGTACTCCTACAGAAACTAGAGGCATCCTCAACTCCAGAAGAGTCTCCATCTCCAGCTGCTGCGACAGCCACGCCTTCCACGAGTGGATCGGCCCAGGGATGGAAAGACACGCCTCCCTCTCAAGTGGGAAATACGCCGAACGCCTCTCAGATTGCAGTTAGCACTTGGCGTCTATCAGCTTGGAAAAGGGAAGACGCACTGGCACGACAATACCTCGCTCAACTTCGAGGCAAGCCTTCGAATACGAGACGCTCTTTGAGCTATCGGGTATCATCACCATCATCGTCATCATCATCATCATCATCAGCGTCATCATCATCGTTAGTGCCGCCCGCTCCGACTTTGACTACGCCATCTACGGCCGCCTCTTTGGCGCTCCCTCAAGCTCAGTCTTCGTCATCATCGTCGTCATCAGCACTACGAGTGGCGACCGCAGATTGTATGCTGGCAAGACCAATAAGCGATGGCCTTGCTCGTGACCTCAAACAGAGTCAGGGATCACCAGTTCCTCGATTGCCGCTCCAGACCGAAGCACGTGCTCCGGTTCCGGATCCCGAACTCGAGGCAGCTGAGCCATCCCCCATAGGAAGTGTTCGGCCCATTGGCATAAGAATCCGACTACGGAGTGTCACTACTGGTGTTAGGCCGTCCCGGCTTGCAAATGTGTCCCCCAATGTCGGACGCGGCCCTCTACACGAATACCCGAGCCGCAGACTCGCGGGATTCGAAGCACCGAAAATGACACCAAACGCCCGTCGCGCAATCGGAGATCCCTTTCAACTTCGACGAGCTGAAGTCCTGACTCCAGTCCCCACTTTACGCGCGGGTCAGAACCCACAGCAGACTTACAAGGAGGTCCGACCGGTACCGAACGTATGGGTACCTCCAAGCTTTATCCCCGAACGCAAAGAAGAGGAAAAGGCTTCTGCTTCGGACGAGGACTTATGGATCGTCAAGGAAGTATACGCGAACTACTTCCCGACCATGGGATCCGTTTGCTTCGTGGGCACATACCCCAGTTGTCCACACCTTGGTTATTGGGTCCCGGAACAAATGATCACTAGCCAAGGATTATGGCCCGACAACATCACTCCAGTAAGCGGCGGTTGGGACTACCCTCGAGTGGAACGATCGTTGCTGCGCACGGCAGAAAACTCCCGTGGGACCTACCAAATCCCGCCACCGGAAAATGACATCCACTGGAGATGCGCGGAGCAGATGGTCTTGCCGTATAGGGACCACTACAACTTTATTGCCCACCCACTTCTGGCGCGAACTTTCCTCCCATGGACTGCAGCACCGAACCAGGCTTCGAGTTCATCCTCGAGTTCGTCTATGAGCGCCTCGTCAAGCTCGGGAGCAAGTTCATCATCGAGCACAACTTCGAGCACAACTTCGAGCACAACTTCAAGTTTCGTCCTCGAGCTCGACATCGAGCTCGTCGTCCACTACGGCGTCTCCACGCACCCGGGAGAGTCAGATCTACATACGTACGGACCCTCGCCAGATGTATGGGAACACCCCTTGGGGTGGCTCTGATATCGAATTTGGTGATGCCACGTTCGGCCTCAGTCATGACAAACCTACTCTCCTCATGCAACGCTACTGGCCTCCTCGCAACATACCTCATGAGATGGACCATTCGACATTCTCCGACTTCACGTTGGGAATGGGTCTTATAGACAACGGCGCGACTGCAAGACACGGCGTCGTCAACACGGAAGCCCTCTGCCTAGTCAGAGTTAAACGCTTGCGCCAACGCCTCCTTCAGGAATAAACGGTGGTCCAGGACGTACTATTAACAAAGGAGACAGTGGAAAAGATCCTCAATCATCCGAAAGGTGCAAGCACGATGCATGGATTTCTGAAAT
This sequence comes from Paulinella micropora, assembly GCA_019918135.1. Taxonomy (NCBI): domain Eukaryota; phylum Cercozoa; class Imbricatea; order Euglyphida; family Paulinellidae; genus Paulinella; species Paulinella micropora. Next base: position 44,701 of record WBZZ01003187.1, read on the forward strand.
CCCCTTTGAAGGCCACTATCTTCCACTTTGTCCCGGCACATGGACGAAGTACTGCGCAACTTCTGTGTACAGCCCTCGTTGGCCGCCAAGTGGAGCCTACCGGAAACGTGAACTATTTCCGCACCGGTATGGTGTATCATCCGGAGCGACCTTGGGGATAAAAATGCGTACTTAGGACTCATTGTCGGTAACACCCCGAGAACAGCACCCCGAAACACCATTATGGACGCGCTTTCTGAAGGTGAGTTGCTTTTCCCGTGGAGTTACATCGAAACCCCGTCTACAGGCAAATGCACTATGGCTCCGGGATTCGGCACTGCATTATACCATCGCTACTCGTTCAGTTACCAACACGAGAACGCTGTTTCGCACTTCAGCACTACTTCCACCGACTCCCTTGCATTGATCCCATATGGCTGAAGATCACCGCGACGGACTCCTACTAAGACATCCAAAATGTATTAGTGCGCGAACGCAGCTACCTCTGCACGGTCGACCTCCCGCGGAACTATTTCAACCATAGCTCCCTGTCCATTTACTACATGAATGGGCGTGACGAAGAATTCTTTGACAATATTCTCCAACACAATTGGCAGGGATTAACGCGAGGAATAAGAGTCAAGAAAGGTGCATGGTCACTAGGAGGCCGAAACAACACTAACCTTACCAACTACCTTCAACAGTGCCCAAACTGGATCGATCCACAGAATCCAGACACCTCCAACATAAAATGGCCCACTACATTTTACTGGAAGCGATACGACAACGCGGAGTGGATTATTGCTCGAATCGCTATTTATCTTATCGCCAGCCAGACCGGCAAGCGCTTCAGCCGCGAAATCCACGTAGTCCACCACCCTTCGGGCACCTCTCCCTGCGACTATGACATGGTCAACCCGTACTCGCGAGAGAAACGTTTGAAAGGTTATCCTTCTGGCGACTCCCATGCCTTCGCAGACGGATGAACTACCACCCTAATCCCCACATCCGGAGATGGGCCCCGGGGAACGCAGAATCGGCACTACCGGTGGATCAACATACAAACACAGGCCGCTGGATCAATCTGAAGGCAGCTGAAACTACAGAACGCCTTCGCAAGTTCTATTGCGAAATGAGGATGTCTCAGTCGGATCTTCAAGCTGAGGCACTTCTGAATCTGCCCCTCCCGATCCACACGCTGAGTCCACTGGAAACACGCGGACACTACCGCATCGGCTTCCCCCAGGGGATGTTCATCGACCCTGGATTCGACGTGTGCATGATCCCGGATGGACAGTCCGGACTACCAGGATCCAGCAGCTGCCCGATCGACGTCGAAATGCTCGACGACGCGGTATTCGCCCCAACTTCCGGCGCCAGCTCTAGCAGTTCGAGCTCTAGCAGTTCGAGCTCTAGCAGTTCGAGCTCTAGCAGTTCGAGCTCTAGCAGTTCGAGCTCTAGTTCGGGCTCCACGCCTACCAACACTTCGGGATCAGTCCCCGCTCCGACACCCGCTACTGCAAGCATGCAGCCTGCACCTACTCCACCTAAAGTCGCAAAGACAGCCTGTAACACCAGACCGCCGACTCCGTACCGGAGAAAAGACGACGACGACGACGAGTCAAAACCGGACTCGCCCAACCCGGCAAGTAGCCAACCAACTGCGGCCACATCTTATCGTCATCGTCTTCCTCAACTGCGGCGACATCACCGTCATCCCACGCCATGCACCTACGTTCCCGACCAAGACAACAAGCGGAATGGCTCGAAACGAAGTACGCCCCTCTCGAACCAGCCCCTCAGCCTATTTACCCAGGTATGTTCCGTCTTGCTGCCATCAATCCCGACCTACGAACGGACATGCGCCTTAAGATTTTGAAGCAGCTCAGCTTTTACGCGCACATGGACTGGATTTGTTGCGTCTCCTCTGGCGGACTCAACGCGGCTACAGCCTACCTTACAGACAAGCTAGACCCGGATCAGCAACGCTACCTCTGGTACAACTTGGCCCATTGGATCGATGTCGGACAACGATCGGGTAAGCCTCTTCTCCAACGTGAGCCAGACTTCGACGCCCGTACCCGACAAGATCTTCCTGATGGCCTCTTTGCCTTCCGCGCGTCACGTAAAGCATGCCTTACGCCCCATTTACCATGGTGTATTTGCACAGCTAAACACTGCGCAGGTAGTAAGCCCTCCGATCTACCTACACAGCCATCATTTTTGATTTCCGCTATTAACCCCAGCCTACACATCTACTTACGACGGGAGATCCTTTCGGACTTCAACTACTTCAGCAACTGCGGCCTCATCATCCCGTACTCTTTGGATCGCGCTTTCTTCAACGCATCAGGAGCCATCAACGGTGTGGCAAGCGTCAAAGACAAAGAGCGCGTCTGGCGGAGACTCGCTGAACTCGTCGTAAAGGGGGAAAATAGTGTGGACCCTATTTGGTGTTCAATAGATACCGTACCATCACTCAACAGTAACCAGTTCGCGTATAATGTCCCTGACGGCATAAATTTCGCATGGCAAGCGCTTCACCCCAACAAGACACATCAAGTGTGGTGTAAGTGTGGCTACGGCGATTGCCTTCACATCGACACTACTGGCGCTACTGGGACACGCAAGCCTAAACCGAAACCAGCTCGACCAGCTTTCAACAGTAGTCTTGGTGGCAACCCCCGCTGCAAGAAGAACCGCAAACACGTGCAACGCGTTAAGCGGACCCGATATCCGCCGGCCGGCGATGGCAAGTATCAACCCGACCGGGTATATCGGACCAGCCAACAGGCCCGCACTGCCCATTATGGTCAGACAGCCCCTCGGCCCGTCCAAAACCCGAATTACAAGCCACCTTCGCGTCCACAGCATCGTTTTGCGGCTCCAACACAGCGCCGCCACTTCTACATGTACGCTCGGAAGAGGTCGGAAAAATTATTTCGTGAATTGGATTTGCTTTTTAAGGGGGGGGGGGGGGAAGGGGGGTGGCAACCTACAGAGAGGGTTTTGATAATAAAATGATAGGCACCGGGTGATTAATATACACATCATTGTTAGGTCATAAAAAATTTACTCATAAACATGGGACTGTGCAAGACTTAAATAGTTAGCAAGATATGAATATTCAATCAGAAGAGAAAAACAGAGACTTGATGAATCATCCAATACCATCACAATACCATACTTACAAGAAGTGTCTACTTCTCTGCATTTGGAGCCTGATAGTGCATAAAGGTGTATAGTGCAACAGAAAAAAAAAGTCGGAGTAGAGTCTACTCCGACCTTTCAACCTCTGTGGATGCACCTCTACCAGAATAATCAAAACTAAGCAAAAAAGGCTTGTTAAATATATCCGGAACAACTTCAGAAAATTCAGTCGCAGGTCCTCGAGGTGTTGCAACATGCCTTGAATCAATAAAACCAAAACTGACAAAAACTTACAAAACTTAAAAGCTTTGAGATGAAGGTTGAAATAAACCGATTGCTGTCAGCCTGAATGTACAATAAAACTGATTGTTTTTATTTGCGAACAAATCATTTAGGAATGAGGTCCAAGAATTGTAGCCCAAGCGTTCAAAGTGAAAATTGAGGCCAACCAATGATTGAGATCCTGCAAAGAAGACAAGAACTTAAGCGATGGAAAGACAACAAAGGCATCCAGAGCTCTTTGTAGTTGGAGAAATGCTGCGATTGATTATCAAGTAACTGAAACGATTCAATAAGACCGAAAGCGGTAAGTAGAAGATTGCGTACAAAACAGCTTGGATGAATTGAACAGAAAAAACTGAATTGCATGTTCACTTGGACACAATGAAACCGGACCCTGATGAGGACAACGTCACGAAAACGATTCAAATTGCTGATATATATATATGTATATATACATATATATATATATATATATATATATGATTTGACTGATACATAATACAAACACGGAAGAGAACTGCGAACGTGGGCAAGAAATATCTAATGATAGTTATGATAAAGAAATGTACAAGAACAGCAAGCAAAAAACTATCATTATTGATGGCAGCAATGATGTAAGCATGTCTTCACAAAAGAATATCGGAGTAGACTCTATCCTGATAACTTACCTCCAGTAAATACAAGGGTGATTCAAATCTAACCCGGCTGAAGTCTCAACATGAACAACGAACAATAAAAAAAGTAGCAACTTTCTTTAAATAACAAAATAACTTTAATTAAAACAGAGACCTACCATGTAGTAAATTACTCGCAGCCTTATCAAAGGAAAAAGGCAAGACTGTCCAAAATTATAGACAATCCAATACTACTTATTGTTTCTGGCATCATCCAACAAGTAATCATTTTCCTGACTGAGTTTAGATGAAGATGGGAGAGGTCCTACCGGAGAATCTCCAGGTCTCTGCGGAGAAGAGGGAGCAGACCTCACCTTGCCGTTTCTGAGAGCGGCATAAGACATATCAGCGGCAGAACTAGCACCTGGGATCATACATTTGTCCATGGAAAGTTGGGCTTGGGCTTTCTTTTCCTAACTCCTGTGCCTGGCCCAAAATGTGACGGTGAGACTTGCGAAAAGAAATCATTCAGCTACCTTTGGCCGCTTGAGCTTGATCGCTTTGCTGAGCAACAGTTGCTGAGGCAGCAGGCAACTGCTGCTGCTGCTGCTGTTGCTGATCCTGCGGTTGCTGATCCTGCTGCTGCTGTGGCTGTTCTGGCATCACGCTACGTGAAGTAGGTGAGACACTTGCAGTCGACCCCGCAACAGCGCCGCCAGAACTGCTGCTGGACGCAGGAGTTTCAGAGACTTGCTCTTCACCTGCCCGAACTGTTGAAGAAGCAGAAAAATTCTCAAGCTGCTGCAGCGATGCTTCCGCCTCATTGATCGGAGCTGCGGCTAAATCCTCGCGCACGGCAGATGCATCACTGCCCGCAGGAACCGAAGCAGACTGAGGATCACTAGCCAAGGGTAAAGGAAACTTAGCAGCCAACTTCTCAAAAGCGGCCTCTCCAAAACCCAAAGTTTTTGCTATGTCCATCTTCTTGTCATCCCTGCATCAATCAAACCAAGAAATGTTTCAGCGAGAAAAAAACCTTGAAAGACACGGTAGAACTTACAGAGCCAAGGTGTCAGTGGAAATCTCGCTTTGAAAGATTTGCACTGGAGGTAAAGGGTCATCAAATCTTGGAACTTTTGTCGAGAAGATTCTTTTCGATCCAACTGAATTGGAGACCAAGATTTTTTGCAACAATTGCAAGCGGTACGTCATGTCTGTAATTTTGTATCAATCACATTCTTGGAAATTTACTGTTTCAGCCAATTTTTTTGTGTGTGTTGTTTTTGAGCTGAAACAGTAAATAATCAAAAAATCAAAATCCTCAATTTTTCTGTTTGTGATAACTAGGTACTCCGTCGTGAGCTCAGATTTCATTCCTCCGACTCAAGGTTGGAGATCTTTACTTGTTCATGGTGTTCAGGAAGAGTGGCCCAAGGTACTTTTCAGCCTCTTTTTTTACAAAAAACCGTTACTTTTCCCATACAGCGTCCCATGTTTTTTATCGCAACCTATAATTTTGATGTCTGGACAGTCATATTTTCATGTTGTGATAAATGTATCCTGTCACACAATCTGAAAAAATAGGAGTAGACCCTACTCCGACTTTGTTTCTGTGATGACTGCTAAAATTTCGTTGTTGCTTTTGGTGTGATTTTGGTCATTCAAGGAAAAAAGGAATTTTTGCGTATTCACAGAGCTTTGATTTTGTGTTCAGTTGTTCGCCAAGTGGTCCGCATTGAAACTTGCAAGCCAAGAGGAACTACAAAATGTGGTCGTGGACGAGTCCAAGAAGGAATACTGCTTTTTCCTTATGCTTACCGCGCTCAATAACAACCATTGGAGTGCCAAAGTGAAAAAACTGAAACAAGCATGGTAACTTTTCCTTTCCTTTTGTTGTTTTTCAAGCTTCTCTGATGTCTCGGCCGTTTCACACACACAAAAAAATCGGAGTAGACCCTACTCCTACAAATTATATTTTTTTGACAGGAGCAGGCCGGAAATTTGGAGTCAATAGTCGAAAGAGCGGGCCTCATGGTTCCAGAGCGCCAACGTGGTAAGCATTCTTCCTGCCTTTTGCATTCAATGTAGTCATTCATGATTCTTTAATTGTGTTGTTCTCAGGTTCAACCCCTGAAGTTTCTGCCTCGTCGACATCGTCGACGTCGTCTTCGTCTTCTCCATCGTCGTCGTCTTCTTCTTCGTCGTCGTCGTCGTCTTCGTCTTCTTTACCACCAACGATTTACATCTTGCCTAGTGATATTTCTCGATCTGGATCAGGATTAAAATCAGCAACCTCGGCCGCTCCCACAGCTCAGGTGTCAACTCCCAAGCCGGCACCAACCCTGAATTCTTCAACATCACCGCCCAATCCCTTGCTTGAAAAAAAGCATGAAACCGACGTTCAAACTGTGGCTGTTGAACCTGAGAAGAAATCTGAGGACCCCCTTGCGCCCAAACCAGTTGCAAATCCTCAATCAACATCAGAGGAAGCAAGGGAAGAGGTTGTTTCAGTTACATCTGTCGAGAAGGTAGACGATGGGTAATATGAGGAAGAAGATGAAGATGAAGAAAGTGAAGCTGACACCACTCAGTCAAGCAAGTCCAAAGCATCTTCTTCTAGCAAGCTCCCGTCACTCAAGCGAAAACAAGGAAAGAAGAAAAGGATACAGAGAATGCAGGCAATCCCAAGAAGAAACGCAAGAATGCTTCGAAGCCCAAGAGCACTGGTACCGCGAGGCTGAAATCCCAGAAAGCCAAGGATGAAACCAGGCAACAACTTCAGAAATCATGCAACAAGAAGCTTTAAAAATCAATTGCTTAAGAAAGGCTTCTTATTACTCGACGTTGAAGAGCGCTCTTTGCAGATAAAAAGAGACCATTTGGTCGGGGTGAAAGAAATTTTTATTCCCCGCATGAACCGCGCGCTATGGCAAATTCGTCCCTTCCTCAAAGATCACGCCCAGTCTCTATCTACAAAGTTGGCTGAGAATCGTTTCCCAGACCTGCCTGAACCATACCTTGTTCCAGTGAAGCTTACTGAACTTGGCAAGAATAATGTGAGGAATTTGACTGAGAATTACATCGACCCTTTCTGGAATAACTCTTTGAACTGGCAGCAATTCACCAGCAAGGAGCAGTTCGAAGCTGAGGCTCCCGGACTTTTTGGTGAGGGCAAGGTCAATCAAAACACCGAAATGCAGTGACCACCTTCTACATTCAGCCAGCAATTTCCCAGCAACAAGCACCAGGACATCTACTATCTTGTCATCGGTGGGAACCATGGTGTTGCTGCAGTGAAAATTTATCTGGAGAACTATGGACAAGGTGTATGCCATCCGAACTTGCTGTTTCGTGCCAGCAAGCTGTATATCAACTCAACGTCTGACGAGATAGCGAGGGCCGTGGGGAAAATGTCTGATTCTCAGGAAAACGTCTGGCAAACCGACGTATTTTCCAAGGTCACACCATTTCAATTTCAAACACATAATGTCGGAGTAGGGTCTACTCCGATTTTTTTTTTGTGAACACGTAATGTCGGAGTAGACCTTACTCCGACATTTTGTTTGTGAACAAATTTTTACTGATTGATTTTTTGCGAAGTAATTTTGACTCATTGACCGTTTCACAGAAAAAAGTCGGAGTAGGGTCTACTCGCACAATTTGTGTTTTTTTCCGGCTCAGAAAAATTTTTTCGACCGTAATTTTCCGATTTTTTCCGAAATGTAGGAGTAGACCCTACTCCTACGTATATATTTTCCCCCCAAAATTTCGACATGTTTTTTCCGAAATAAAAATCAAAATTTGTATTACTTTCTGTAGGTGCAGAAACTTCGGGAGCTTTTCAATGTGTACATTCCCATGGATTGCGATAACACGGAGGATAAGGATGACTTTCGCAAGTCACTGGTCAGTCTTCACGTAATGGAATATGGGAGGACCAACATCTTGCCCCAAGTTGATCGCTGGTCGATGCTTCAAGACGCGGGAGTCGTTACTTATGCTCATTGGCCTGAAGAGGAAAAGATTATGGAAGCCAGCAAGACCAAAGCGGATCATCGTACCCCAGAACAGAAGAGGATCATGACCCAGTACAACCTTCTCACTAACAACTTCGATCTACTGCGCTGCGCTGCACTTCCCCCAAGGTTGTGGACCATGCTTGAACGAGTCAACAACAAGGTTCGAAACCAATGGATGTATAGTCTTCCTGCGGTCAATAATGCACAAAAGAAGGCGGCAAAAACTGGAAGTGACGAAGACTTAAACGACCCGCCCAGGAGGAGGAGGAGGAAGATGAGGGCGGCGAACCTAAACTTGACCATGCTTTTTGGCAATCCTTGTACAATAAGCTTGATCATGCCATCAAAAACCAGCTCCGGCCATGGCACTTTCGACAATGCGAATCTCGAAAAGCACGTGTCGCACGTGGCCTTAAAATGTTGGAAAGTCCGTCTAAGGAAGGAGAAGATGAAGATGCTGACGAAGGAGACGATGGCGATGATCATCAATACGATGTGGTCCTGCGCCCTCACGTTGTGTCCCTGCAAGGTTCTCGCTATGAATTTTTCTACAATGCGGTCGTCAGTGTTTATGGCAAACATGCTAACCTCACTGTCTCGCCTACCTCGCTTCCTCTGAGCCACACTCTGTACAATGTGTTTGAACCACTGCAACGCGAGTCAAGTGCGCAGTATTGCAACTGTGTCTCACACTTGATGAAATTCAACGGTACGCAGAGCAAGTGCAAAATTGTTTTCCGCTATGCCAACCTGAACGCGCCTTGGGGATGGGGAATGGCCGACTGGGACAAGGATCGCTGGACCAACATCGAATATGCACATTGCCTTCGCCAAGTAGTTGGTACTCAAAAATAAGAATAAGTCCTTGTTTACAAATTTATTTATTTTTTTGCAGACATCGCTTGCCCGGAGAATGACCCAGAAACCAAGAAGCCATGTATCCTTGAGTTTGTGTTGGTGTCCACGTTCCCCTGGAACAGATTTGGATCGTGCAAGATGCTGCCCACAGGGCCGGATACTACGACACTTTCATCATTAATGCTGTCAACTCCCGCTGGAGGCCTTCTCTTGAGCATCACACGTACCATAGGGTACCTTCAAAATTTTGAAAAGTTCGAGTAGACCCTACTCCGATATTTTTTTTGTGATGTTTGTTAGAGTATCGCCATCGTAGTTTGCGCCTACAACGAGAAATACGATGATTTCGGCAATGATACTCGACTCGCCGAACGCGAACTACAACCCTCTGGCCCAAGTGGTGTTGGTGCGCCTGTCGACCAACTTGACTCGTTCCTTGAAAATACAATTCCCTCGGATCATCAGTTCTTTGGCAACGTCATAGTCGATCAGCACGATGGGCCAAAGTTTACTATGCCTCAGTCAGACGGCCATGGTAACTTCAAGCAAGTGGTTGTTAATCCTTCTTCTGAATCAGTCAAGCTTAACCAAGGTAACATTACTTATTTTGCTTCACATCAGATTGCTTTGTTTTCATCATGTCTATTTTTTAATTAATGCATGCTTGTGTTAGCGTTGATTCATTTGCTTGGGGGTAACGTCGACACGAACATGGTCTTGGATTTATGCTCCGGCAGTGGTTCTTGTGCCATCGCCGCTTTGCGTCAGGGTTATTCTGTTCTTTCTCTCGACCTTGATGTCAAACAAAAGATTGGGTTTTCTAATCGCGTCTTCAATTTCATTTCCAAGCACAGAAAGATACTCATGGATTCTGCCAAGCCGACAGCTCAACGACAAGCACCGCTTCCACTCAACGAAATCCCTTACCAATACGGGACAACAGATGAACTCGCGGAATCATTCCATTATTTCACCAAGGGTGGGGAAGATTGGAGCAACATCAGGTTTGACCCACACGTACTGTGTTGTTCTTGTCTTATTTATCTGTTTGTTTGTCTTGTACAGAGACGTCAGCAAACTGGGCCAACCGATGAAGAACGCATCGAGGATCTTACATCACACTTTCGACAATGTCTGTTTCAGGGTCCAACTGGACCTGCACTCTGTTCCAAGGGTTTGATGTTCCACCTCATTTCAGGAGCTCCTCCCTTGCCCCTGCGAGGTTGCGGAGGAAGCACAGCAATCGTCATCTCGGCTTTTGTGCATGGAACGCTGTACTCGTTTGCCTGTGAACAAACAAAAATCAAAAAACATAGGAGTAGACCCTACTCCGACTTTTTTTGTGTGTGATAAGAAATCGAGGTTAAAAAATTTACCGCGTTCGTACGCGAACGGCCCGCTGTGACTGCTCTGTTGGAAGCAGTTGGTCTCGTCTTGGTCTCCTTAGTAGTAGGTGCTTTACCACCTCGCGTTCTCGGCATCTTCAAGCAATTGCACCTGATACCAAAAAATAATGGTGTTCGGTGGCGAGCCAGTCAAGAGCAGGGTCTGTACCCGTCTCAGTAGGCACTTTTGAATTTGATCCCAAGTCGAGATCTGAGGAAGCACATGACCCAAGGGACGCGCGACCTGTAAATTCGGACGTGCCAAAAAATTTAGGCCTGAACGTTATAAATGGCGCGATGATAAATTGGACCATTTTTGTTTTCCGTTTTTCTTTGCCGGATATTTTTTTTAGCCATGAGCACCGTTCAGTACCAATTTTTCTTACACTTATTTCTCCTTTGCCGCATTTGAGCAAAAGAAACGTGGCAAGTGCCTTTAAATTGAAAATTTGATTTCAAATTCCCTCCAAAAAATCAAATTTTCAACAAAAAAAAAAAAGGATGCTTTTCTTGTCATCGTCATAAATTGGTTTTCCTTCAAACACCAAAATGCTGAAAACGTCCGAGTAGACTCTATTCGGATATTTTTGTCTGTGAGCCCGGGAAAAAGCATTTTTTGGATTTTTTTTTCCAATTTGACACCTTTTCGACTTTTCCATGCACCCTCAAAATCGCGATGTTTCATCGTCGCCTGGAAATAGCTCATCTACAGCAAGCATCGCGTCTTCTTCTGCGGGCCGGGCGCTAGCAAGAGGGCATAGGTTGTCAATCAGTAGTGCTTCCTCCACGTCTAGTTCCAGCAGCCCGTCTTTCTCTTCGATATTCATGTTTTCGGACTCACCAAAAAAGGATGGAGAGATCCTTGCACCACAAGATATCGGAAAACACATGAATTTGCATTCCTGCAGCCACGTCGACGACGTAGAAACAGAACATGAGCTTGATTTTGCAACTTTAGCAAAAACTGTTTTGGTTGATTCCTTTCAAGAACCAGTTGTGCTTCGAGATGAGACGAGCAGTCCGCCAATGATCCCCATCGTGATCTAGAAGAGAAAAAATCGCGTCGATTGAAGGTAAAAAGTATCTTTATGGATGTGTCAGAAATGTCTTCTCCATATTGTGCTCTTTTTTCTTTTCTCGGAGTAGGGTCTACTCCAATTTTTTTCTGATGCGTGATCCTTATTATTTCACTATGAGCTTCGTTTACTGTTGCACTTAAAGTATTTTATTTTCTCGGAGTAGGGTCTACTCCGACTTTTTTTTGAGATGAGTATTTGAAATTACATTTTTTTAGTTTTTCCATTGAAAATATGAATACAATTTGTTCAGATATCCCAAGGCCGCCCTTGCTGATTCATGGAACGTTGATCTTGATCGCATCAAGCAATGCTGCCTCGTGTCGCAAGAAGATCAAACTCCTGAATTGATCAATCGTCTTGCCATGAAAAGGCTTCGTTTCTGCAAATTGCGAAGGGTACAGCAGAGTGAAGTTATTTTGGAACTCATGCGCAGTAATAGAAACATCAAGGTACAAGGAAGCTTGACAACTGCACTTGTCTGCCAGTTCCAATTTTGCAGAGCTTGCGTCCGTCGAATCTATGGTTTAACCCATCATCGATGGAATGTGTATTGGGGTATCCATCTCGCTAACCCGAACCAACGAAGACTTCTTCGGGCGGATATTGCAGGTGATCGAGACGGCTTGAAGGAAGGCTTCTTCATTAAATACCTTCAAGATGCCAAGGTCAGTTAGCTGGAAAATCGTTTTTTTGTTTTTCGTTATACAGATGTTATAAATGTGTGTAATCATGAAGCTCATTGTTCGAACAATAATTCATCACAAAAAAAATGTCGGAGTAGACCCTCCGATGTTTGCTCACTGTGATTGCTCCAAACCTTTTACACAATCTCGTATTTCGCGCATTTTTTCGTGCATTTTGATAGAAGGAAATTGGAGAGCAAGACCCTGCGTCTATGTTTACGTACTTACCGTACCAGAGCAAGAGAGAGTACTGGAGGTGTGCAATCCATCAGGCAGAAATCGAGTATCCGTGGGTGGACTGGAAGAAGAGTGAATCCATGTTCCGCAAGGTTTGGAAAGGAACCAAGCACAAACCATCACAGTTCTGGAACTTCCGCATCAAGAAACATGTTCCCATCGGAAAATGTGGTTTTTGCAAAGAAACCTTTGATCTTCTTTTGGCAGCGCAAACCAAAGAAGAGATTCTTGAGGTTCGTCGGCGCAGGTCTGAACATTTCCAAGAGCTTCGTCAGGACAGGCAGGTCTACGCAGACCACGTCAAGAAGGCGACCCATCACTGAATGGATTATGCCAGCATGGCGATCGATGGTATGGACCAAGCGAAAACTGCCGTTCCATTTGCCAACGGAAAGAGGGACCGCAAATAACAGGCCCAGACTGCCCAAGCACGAGTCATCTGTGTGCTAGTTCACGGGGTGGGATCCTGCTTCTATATTGCACCCGCAGATGTACCGCGCACTGCCGACACGACCATCACTTGCTTGATGGACTCCTTTCGTTTCCTGAAAAAAACGAACGGTCGAGTTGCACCATACCTGTTCATCCAGATGGACAACACCAACTCAGACAACAAAACGCATGTTTTTTTCGCGTGGGCGGCTCTCTTGTCCAAGCAGAGGTTTTCAAGCAGGTAGAAATCAGCTTTCTGGCCGCGGGCCATACCCACGCCGACGTCGACCAGCAGTTTTCTTGGATCTCCAGATACCTGGGAAGAAATCCTGTGCACACTTTTCCTGAACTGGCGGCAGCTTGTCGGATAGCTCTGCCTGAAGATTGCATCCATGCTGTTGTGCTAAAGCGCAACTGGACTGTCAACTTCAAACGCTTCTACGAAGTGGGAGATCGCTTCAACAAAACGATTTTTCATGGATCTCGCGATATCCACGGGTTCTTGTTTGATGTTACCTGTGTCGATGAACGAGGGCAGGTGCGCCTACAGACCAAGGAATGGATGCGCATGGAATGTTGGATACCGTCCCAAGAAAACACTCAGCTCGTGCTGCCCAGACAACTCTACGTTGTTCCAGCCATTTCCCTGTTTTCGATTACGGAGCTTGATAATGTCATCTCCAGCCTTGCCAGACATCTCAAACAGAACGAGGGTGAATTGCAAGAGGAGGATTTCGATTCCGACACTTCCGCTGCAGAGCATTGGCAGGAAGTGCCTGGAAAACGAAGAGATTGGCGTCGTGAGCCGACCGAAAACACGCTGCGCCACTGGCGAAAGTTTCGTGCGAAAGAGTTAAAGCAACAGTCGGAGGACTGTCAAGAGTGATTGGAGCGGGCATCGGCGCAACGAGACGTCGTCATCAGTAAAAAACTTTCTGATGAAGCAAATAAAATCAATCGCGCCAAGAAAACTAACGCAATACACGCAATCAAAAGACATCTGCTGCATGGAGATGGAGTTTGCACGCGCAACTTAATCCTGGACGAGGACACCACCGGTGAAGACGCGTGGGTGTTTTACAAACAACTGCTTGGGGTCAACGACCCTGAAGGAAAACAAGTGGTCAAGCCATGCTGTTCAGTTTGCTATGTTTTGTTCCGTGCTGTTTTTGCATACTACTTTTGCTGTGTAAATTTGTAATCAAAACAATAACACAAAAAAAAAGTCGGAGTAGGGTCTACTCCGACATTTGAAACTTGTGAAACAAACTTTGAATCTAAATGCTAAATGCTGTTCCTTATCTACTTTTTAGCCTGAGCAGGAGGAATCTGCGCAAGAACCTGAAGCCATGGACGTCGGATCTGGGGAAGATGTAGAGCAACAACCTCGCCCTGACAATGTTCAGCACCAAGCGCAGACAGAAAATTCTTTTTCTGGAGGATTCGGCTCCGGTACTGTGATGAAAACCGAGCGGCAATCAACAGCTGCAAATAATGCTCAGACTTCCAGATTGAGGCAGCCGGTTGGCAACGATAATGAAGGACGCGAAACGGATCTTTTCATCGAACGTGGTCGCCCTCAAAGTTCTCGACCTTCACAGGCAGTCGACACGAGGGATGTTCGCCCTGGCGGTGTTTTTCACCTGCTTAATGCGGAAAACGCACACGAAGGAAAAATCGAGGAGCTGGATCGTTTCGAGCTTCCCTTTCCAGACGCTGGTCGACCTACACAGGGCAATGAGAAAAAGAAGGACGATTTGAAAAGTAGTCTGGTCAAGAAACGCAAGAGCTACTTGCAGCCCCACGACATGGTGTTGGCAAGGGTGGAGTATGGCCAAGGAGGCGAAGCGGCACAGCAGCCAGTTTGTCTGTTCAAGGTCGTTAAGATCTTCAAGGATCGGCACAAGCATGCTACCTGGATGAGGGTGCGATGGTTTGGGCAGGAAGAAGACATCTTCTTGGCCAGGTACGTTGAGAAAAAAGAAAAGCTCACTGCGAAAGATCAGCAGGCCATGGAGAGGCTGCGCAGACAAGGTAAGGATCCCAATCTTGAGGTCCGATTCAAGATCACGCCAGACGAAAACTTTTTCCTTTGCGCCGCGGATGGGTCCAATTTTGTACAAGGTCGTAAATTTAACCCGCCACTGATCATTCACTGGGGAAAAGAGGTCGACATACTGACAAAAGACGCAGAAAAAATAAGGGACACCGTGGTGAGACTCATCACGACAGACGTTAGGCTCCTGAATCTTCCAGGTCTAGATATCGTTCACGCTGTTGAGCACGCGCGCTCAAGAAACTAGCGCAGGATCAATGCTGTCAAGAAAAACATTTCTCAGGTCTCTCAAACTTCCAGCTCCGAATCGAGCTCTTCATCTGAATCGGACGATGAAGGCTCCTCCTCTGAAGAAGAACCGCCCCAAAAAAAAACAACAAAAGGAAATTGTAATGTTGAATGCTTTACTTTTGAAATGGGATACCCAGTCTTAGGTGTTGGCAATGAAATAGGTTTGATTTAGTTTCTAGAAAGATGTGTTTGGTCTAATTTGAGTTAGATTGTTATCAGCTCCTGACTTGTTAAAACAACATTACGACAGAGAGTAACAAATTCAGCAAGCCGCGCCAGAGCTAGGAATGTTTTTTAGAGATTCTTTCATCAGTTAGACTGGGAGTCCATAAACTGGATATTGTAAATTACAAGCCGACTGCAATGAGTGAGTGATCACAAAAAAAAAGTCGGATAGACCCTACTCCTGAAAATATAACTTGCAAGGATATGGTTAACCTCTCTGAAATTACTGCCCACAAGTGTAGTTCCAGTGATAGAAATCATTTAAGCTTTGCATCGAAAAAATAAAGTAGGAAAACTTGGTCCTCTGCGGATGGACTGTTTCCTCACTTACTGGCGCCTTGGTAATTATCTACCACCTGCAGACAGCGGTAAATAATTACCAATGCACAACGACGATGATGTGGCGTGATTGGCTGCTTTTACGCGAGATCGAACGTACTACGGAATAATTCCTTCTTTCTCTGTCTAAATTCAGTGAGGTAAATATTCAAAATTACCTCACTGCATTCAGATACGTCGAACCCTGATTTTTTCTTTGCTTCTTCGGACGGGATCTTCTCGTTCCTTCTTCCTTGGTTCGTGATTTTGGTTTTTTCATCGCTTCTGCTCCAGCACTGAAACAAGATCAGAAGCGCTGACAAAAGCACCGTCGACGTGGTAGCTCATGCCTCAAGGATTGGTGACCACGTTTACAGTTAGGACCAGACCACACTCCAGTCCCGCGTGGTAAAATCCCTACCTTGCTCTCAATATTTTCTCAACCATTTGTCTCCCATTGATTTCCCCATTGTGCAGCCACAAGTACAATTTTTCTTGCCTTCAATATTTCAATCATCGTACTCAGGGAAAGAATGAAAGGCTACAAGAAGCTGGGTTCTCTGAGGATCAACTGTTGCTTGTTGGAAAATTTGTATTTCTAAGTTACGCGATTGTTGGCGACTTGGAAATGCAAATTTTCTGCGCCTGATGACAACGTTACTCGGGAGAGGTAGCATTGTTGGATAAATTGATTTTGTCTAACACTTCTACCTCGCCCGGACGCGGATGGTCTAGTCTGATATTACAAGTACCACTGGCAATCCTCGTAGTTTCCACGTCGTGTCATGATACTAGCTGGTCGTATAACCTAACCCGTGGAAACATACGAAGATTTACACAGGTTGTACGATAGGCTTCTGCGTTACTTGTGCGCTTGGGCGTATATTACTGTTGCTGTGCAGTCTGTTTGAGCTGCCGATAGTTCTTCTGAAACCGGCAGCGCAAACAGATGCGACCTAGTTGATCTTTTCAGTAAGGTTTCCCCCCTCTCAGATACTTTTACTTATGTGCTCACAAAAAAAATGTCTGAGTAGGGTCTACTCGGACTTTTCAAAATTCTGTGCTCTAAAGTCAACCCAACAGAAACCAAATTCCATAACGTATTCCTATCAATTTTTATGTTTGTGATATACGAAGTATCACACAACTGCCTTTGGGAAGCTAAAAACGAACCTTTTTGTAATTTTTCCCTCCCTCCCCCCCCCCCCCCCCCCCCCCCCTAAAAAAAGCAAATCCCATTCACGAAATAATTTTTCCGAACTCTTTCGGTCTGGCGCCGGACACCAGCAGCGATTGAATACCAAACAGGGTCGGGCGTGACCACCAAGTCTGGAGCCCTCTCCAGACACCGCTCTATTCTTACCGCCGGATCCTTCCACCATAGCACTTCCCCACCGGAAAGTCACAGTCCTCGCTGTAAAAGATCCTCCATACTTCGATCCCGCCATGGCGGAGCTCGCTGCAACATGCCCGGACCCGTGCATGCTTTACTGTACGGCAACTACGGTTAGTGGAACACAGACCACCCCGTGGATTCTCATTTCTTGGAGACTTTGCCGCGACTTTCTAGACAAACAGGCCGCCAAACTTACCGCGCCGCCTGCGCCCAAATACGCACCTGAAGTCGTCAATTGCGGCCTCACTGCAGAACAACAACGACTTCTATGGGCCCTCCTCGGAGAATTCGACGATGTCTTCCAAGACAAAGCAGGTGTCTTCAATCACACTGTTGTATCGCTCATCCTCAAACCGGGAGCTAAACCAATTGCGGTGCAATGCCCAAATTTTGGACTCCAGCGGTATACCAATACCTCAAAGGTTGGGAGATGGACGTTCTTACAGCCGGCCTCTGGTCCATGGCCTCCGCAAATTGTGCCTGGGCTAGTCGAGCCTGCCCCGTATGAAAGTTTGAAGACTTAGCAAACCGCAACATACGCAACGTCTACGACTACCGCGGTGCCAACGACAACCTCCACCTGCCTGTGCCAGGTTTACCCAACCCAGATCAGTACCGCGAACGCTTCGCGGGCTGGCACTATCTCAGCTCTATCGACATGGTCAACGGCTTCACGCATCTGAGACTCAATCCAGATGACGGTAGCCGCGATATTCTTGCTGTTTGGACACCCTTAGGACTCCTAGTTCCTAATTGTATGCCTCAAGTTGTTCACCGCGCCCCGGGAGACTTTCGACGCGCTATGGATAAGTCCTTCAACCATCTGGACTTTTGGAATAAATCCGCTTCAGCCTACCTCGACGACGTCACAGACGGCTCCAACGACTTCGATACGTCTTCGCGAGCTCCGATGTGTCTTTCAGGCTATGCGAGACTCCGGCCTCCACGGTTCGGCCCGGAAACTACGCTTAGGCTATCGCGAGCTCAACATTCTGGGCAACGCTGCAGCAAGAAAGGTATTGCAGCAGATTCTTCCAAGGTCGACGCTATTCTCAAGCTGGCCGACCCATCCAACGTTTCCGAAGTCCGATCAGTCTTATGACCAACTTCATCCAAGCCCATATCCCTGACTATTCCCGATTAGTGGCACCTCTGACCAATCTTCTCAAATCCACTCACGCTCGGCCCTCCAGTGCCCCTTACCTGACCCGAGATGAGCGGAAATGTATGAAGAAGCTCCGCCGTGTCCTCACTACGCTCCCCATTCTGGTGAAGTATGAGTCATCGCAACGACTCTACCTCCGGACGGACGCAAGCCAGATCGGCATTGGCGGCGCACTTCACAATGGCCCAGAGCGCAACGCTCCGGTCATCCAGTACTTCTCCCAGAAGCTTACAGACACGCAAACACGATGGGCGACCTACGTTCGTGAAGCCTACGGCGTCATCTAAGGTATTCAACAGTGCCGCTACTACATCGATGCCAGCGACCACGAACTCACCATCGTCACAGATCACCGTCCCCTTTTGTGGCTATGGCACGCTTGCAGCCCCATGGTCGTCAACTGGGTTTTGGAGCACCTTCAGACGATTCGATTTAAAGTCGAATACCTACCAGGTATTAAGCAAAACCAACTCCCCGACGGTCTCTCACGTGTCCCTTGCATCGCCCCCGGCCAGCCCACCCTGATTGGCGAAGCCGAGGCGACTCTCCAGCTCTTATCCACCATTCCGGCACCCCGAGCAGGCTCTACCCTTTGGTTAGCAGTTGAAGGCACGCACACGGCCCTGGATACCCGCCTCAATCCCTATCTTGCCGGATCCTCCGCGGCGGCCCCACTCTACGTAGCATTCAAGCCCCATGGGACTTGGCCATTGTCATTCCCTCTGCTGAACGCTCCCCGATGGTTGCCCGCGACATGTTTGCTCTCCGCAAGCCCTTCACACTGCTCATGCCTCAAGACTTGGTTCATTGCGTTCCAGATGAAACTCTTCCACAGACGATCGTCGAGCAATGCCGCAAGATCTTATTCCTTGACGACAACCTCGTCTGGCTCGTACATGAACTTAGAATGGAGCAACACTATATCTATCCTCTCGTTGCTACATCGCATGCACAGCGCGTAACACGCCAGCAGATCATCAACGCACAACGACAGGACAGCTTCACTGCCCCTCTTTGGACCGAAGACGTCATCTCAGTCTCCGCCGGCTCAGCCGAACTAATCCTCAGACAAGGTATCGCAGTCACACGTTGACCCCGATCAATCTTCAGTCAAGGTTTATGTCCCAGAAGAGCTACGCCGTCCCCTCATCAATTACGCCCACCTCATGCAGAACCACGCCAAAGCGCCGGCCTCGCATCATCAACTCGGCTACGTTGAATGCCGCCACAAAGCAATCCGCACGGCTATCCAGTCTCTTCCTAAGGCAGAAAAGACCAACTGGCCCAGCATCATCCCTTCTCTCTCCTTCGCTCAGAACACATACGTTTCTACAGCAACCGGCACTACTACCTTTGAAGGAATGCTCGCCCGCAAGCCCCGCTGCACGTTGGACTTCTTCGACTCACCGGAGATTGTTAATGCCCGCGCTACCGCTTCCAGCGCCGCCCTTGACGCATCACCGACACTGTCAATACAGTCGTCCGAACAGATCGCACTGTTGAACAGCGCCCGCACCGCTGTCACAACTTATGTCAGCGCGTGCACCACCGTTACCCGCGCCCGGTCCGTCGCTCAAAAGAACAAAGGCCGCCGCAAGGCTGTTGGAATGGAAAGTAAACGACACAGTCTCCGTCTACCGCCCCAAGCATTCCAAGCAAGGAATTCCAGCCTCCTCCGTTCTTCAGTTCGACGGCCCCTACACCATCGTCGAGCAGGTCAGCTCAAACTGCTTCAAGCTGCGTCATCTCAAGACCAACAAGGTATTGAAACGCATCGACCGCTCACACCTCGCTCCTTATACTGCACCCACTGACGGCCTCGCCCCGCTCAACACAGTCGCAGTAGACGATCACGACGACGACTCAGTCAACTACACCATCGGCGAAGTCGTAGCATTCATCGACCGCGATCAGGTTAAACTTGGCATCGTTTTAGACGAGGACCCAGAGAACGAGGAAAACGACCTCGTAGTTCACCAGCTCGGTACGACCTCAGACAAGAACCCTCTCTTCCGTGCATCTACGAAGACACAAAGGACCAAACAACTATCCAACGCTGGGGTAATCCCTTGGCCCACTGGAAGCCCCTTCTCTTCGACACAACAAACGATCAAGTCGTTCATCGGCACATCGAGTGGCGCTCTCATAAGACCAACAAAGACAAAGGCCGACTTCCCGCCAGCGTTCTTAAGCTTCTCAAAGGCCCTCTCATCACCGGCGAATCCTTCCCACTTCACATCTTCCAGAAAGGTAAGCAAGCTACATCGAAGGAATAGCCACCTCAACACTCTCAAGTGGGTTTTACCCATCGTACCGGCTTCACCCGCCACAGCCCAGCGCTTTTCCCACTTGGCCCGCCATCGTCCCTAGACAAGCTACGCCACGACCAGAGTATCCCTGTAAGTCCTTGGTCGCCTTTTATGCCTGCAGGTCAACAATCATCCTCATCGAATCTGAACACCTCAGTGATTATATTGGCATGGCATAATTGGTGCATTGAATTTGGTTCATCTCGGCTGTGCGATACATGGCCACCTAGCTTCCTACGGCTCGACGTCAGCTCCCTGGTATCAACGCATCGCTACTGCGCCTCAATTGTCTCAGCCCCGCTTCCGCATCCCGATATCCGGCCCCGGCTGATCTCCGTCTACACTGCGCTACACATCGACGCACTTCTTTTTCATCCTCCTCCTGGGCTCATCTTTCTCTTTTTCTCCTGCTTTTTTTTTCTGAGACAAGTCACTGACCAATCGTTAGTCACTCACCCTGTACGCAACTCTACTCAACCGTTAGGTCTGGGGGGGGGGAGCTATCAGACTGAGTACTTTAACGACCTGCCAAAACCACTACCGTTGACATTTTACTTTTTTTGACTAATCCGTTAGATTTTCCTCTGCACGACGTTTCGACTTCACTAACTAGCTTTCGATTTCGTCCAGGAATGACTTGATTTAATCAAAGTTTTTACAGCAAATGCCATTTTCCCCCTCTCGACTGCCTTTTTCCCTTGACATACCGAAAACCGCCAATACGGTGAATTTTAGGGAACACATTCAAGAGAACATAAAAATGATATTTGCAGTGCACTGCGTGCACAGCCATTAGGCTCAGAAAGACTTTCCCAAATGAAAGTTCAGGACTTCCACCGTTGAACACCAATGACTTGAACTTGAAGCCACCTTCAAGTACTTAGCACATTTAACTTCAAGTGTCGCCTAACGGCTACTCACAATCTACGTTCAACCAAGATCGTACTTTGCAAACCAAGTCTGCAAACCAGTAGAAATCAACGTAAATAAACGAAGTGACCTCTCAGCTATTTAATGGTATTTCACCTACTCTCAGGAGCTAGGGCTGTTTGCAGCCATAGAGTCTTTCAATAAGAGTTCGTTGTGTATTTATCCCTTGGGGTTGTATCCAAACTCACAGACAATAGCTAGTTTATTATTATATTTTAAAATTAATTGTAATATTGTAATAGTTATACTACTAGTATTATCCACTAGTATCAAGTAATATTGTACTATTTTATTAAAACTGTGTTTGCGTAAATAAAGTAAAAATATTAATATTTTCGACGTTCCACAAAGGGTCCGATGGGGATGATCTTGCCCTTCCTATCGCGTTCGGGGTTCGTCGCAGCCTCACACTTCCTAACGTATTTGTAATTACGATAATACCGTTTTATACATTAGTCGTTATTCAGTGGCACAGGTGGCACTTAACTATTTACCAATACAGTATGTCAGTTACCATTTTAATCAGTACGGATGGATGGCTAGTTAGGACGCAGTATAGGTAGAACGGTTACAGTCGTTCAGTCCATATTATAATTAGTCACAGTCATTAGTTGTGCTTCCAACCATAATCATTGCTAGAGACGTGGCATAGTTCTAGAGTAAAACGGAAAGTGATTGTATTCTCAGTAAAGTTCAGTTCCAGTAACAAGAAGTAGTCGTGGGATTATTTTAGCGTCATATACTGATATCCGGAACTCAATCTGCCGGAATTCCTCAGTAGGAATAGTCCGTCAATTGTGTTTAATCAGACTTGCTTTTAGTCGTGTGTATTTTGGATTTACGTCCGCAGCAGTCCTCTCAGTTTGGACTACGGTTTTATTCATCAGCAAATATAATTTCAGTCATCGTCTTTCACGGGGTTGTCTCGTTTTTGGTGCCACTCTTCTAGACGCGCTTGACGTTTCACCATGCGTTGGGCGGCCCATTTTGCTAAGCGATCAACCACCTCATTCAGCCTTTCTTGCCAAATGAAGCTTTCCTCCTGGTGAGCTCGTACCCAGTGGATGGAAACGGGGGCGATGTCTTTGTGAAACCGTGCCAGGGCGTCCCATAGTCCAGGTGAGGGACGGTTCTTGAAAGTCTCATGATACTCCCCATCAAGAACCGCATCAGAGAGGGATTTGTAGTCAGTGAATATGTGGACTCGTCTGGGTCTCAAGTTCGTCTGGCGGAGGTATTGTAGACCTCCTGCAGCTACGGCTAAGATTTCCTGTGCTCCACTCGTCGCCGGGTTATCGGCGGCGCCATAGATGGCTATGCATTGTCCTTGGTGGAAGAGGAGTGCTCCGAAGCCTGCGACGTGCCCAAGTTCGGGAAATGATGATCCATCAGTGACCAGGATGGCATCATAGGGGTGTAGGGAGTCTGGAGAGAGTGGATCCGGGGAGTCTAGTCGAGGGGCTAGTCGGTCAACGGGGAACAGCTGTTTGATTTCGTCTGGAAGTGTGTGTAGGCGGAGTGCAAACACCGTGGTTCTAAGTTTGAGACAGAATTCCCACTGGTCCTCCTCGTTTCGGGGTATGTTGAGGAGAAATAGGTCAGGCTCATGAGTTTCGAGGTACTCGAGGAGCTCGGGTAGGATGTCTACTGGGGTGGCAATTAAATCTAGTTGTGCGTCGATACCCTGATCTTGCAATCGTTTCGCCTCGTCTTTGTTTCTATCTGGGAAGATTCATCACGCTGTCGGAATCTGGTCAGGTAGGCTCGCAGCGCAGGCGCTTCTTGATCCTTCTGAGCTTGGATGAGGCGCCTTACTTCCTCCTGTAGTGCCTGGGCTTCACTAGTTTGAATGTCCGCTTCCGATCCCGTAAGGTGGTTAAGTGCGGTCCGTGGGGTCGCTCCCCCCATCCACAGAAGCGGTTCAAATGTTCCCTTATTGACCTTATCTCCTGGGAGGCAAGGGGAGGTTGGATGCGGTCACCTCCTATCAAAAGGTTACGCCGGTTGTATTTGATTTCTGCCGGAGGGGTCCATATTCGTACCCCTTGGCCCATAATGTCCGGGGTGCGGAACTGTTCGTTCATCTCGTCCGTGATGCGGGATCTGTACAGGTCCGCATAGTGTTGGTAGATCGCCTCAGGGGACGGTCGTTGAGGAGGCGATTCTGTCTGGACCAATAGGTAGAGCTTGGATTGCTTCCGGTCGAAGATCTGATTGAGGATTTTCCTTCGTGGAAGTTTCGCTAGCCGTCGTTTAGTGTTAAGGTCCTCTTGAGCTCTCGAGATCCGCGTGCGGACTTTGGCAACTTCTTTGAAGGCTCGGGGCAGTTCTGCTTCCAGGTCCAGTGGGGAGTCGGAAGGCATTTCAGCGAGAATTCCGGCCACCACGGTTCCTTTGAGGTATAGTGTTCGACATATATCTTACCAAAGGCGAAGGATTCTGTTCCCTGGATCTCGGGGGACACCACGTTGGATGCACTTCTGCACTGATTGGAGGGCTTTAAGCATGCGTGGAACCTTGGTGATCCTCCGTTTGGTTCGGGGCGGGCGTGGGCGGCGGCTGTCAAGAGGCTGGCTAGCTGTCGCAGGGGGGTCCTTTCCGTCGCTTGGTTGGTCAGCGTTGGTCTCCGGCTCTTCCGCCTCCTCAGTTGGACATAGTGCCTCAGCAGCTTGGACGGCTAGCTGCAGCATGCGCTGGGGTGGGACGGAATCTTGTACGCTCCTCTTGATGCTCTGCTCGAAAGAGTCAAGTTGTACCTGGTTCCATCTTCCAGGTTCAGCAAAGGGCGGGCCCCATCAACTGCCTCTGGCCCAGGGTGAGATTGCAGGCCCGTGCTTCGGTTGTAGGAGTGTGAAGGGTCTGCCGCTTTATGTTTGATTAAAGTGACCTTTTGACGCTATTAATAAGCGGTTTTTTTTTCATAGTTCACTTAAATATGACAGAATTGTTTCAAATACAAACTAATCACTGTTAATATTGCCCTTTTTTGGTTTAAAAACTTGAGTAAAACACGAGATCCACAAACATAGCTTTGATCCACAAACAGGAGCTGAATTGCCCGGGTCACTCAAGTGTTTATATATATATATATACATATTATATATATATATATGTATATATATGTATATATATATATATTTACGCAAGCACTATTTTAGTAGAATACTTGCCACTCGTAGAGCTGAGTGGGAAGCAGAAGATATATATATATATATTTATATATATTTATTCATTTATTATTATTATTATTATTATTATTATTATTACTAAGTTATTATTATTATTATTATTATTATTATTATTATTATTATTATTATTATTATTATTATTATTATTATTATTATTCAATGATGATGATGATTATTATTATTATTATCATTATTATTACTATTATTATTATTATTATTATTATTATTATTATTATTATTATTATTATTATTATTTAGGGAGTACATAGGCCATCGGTCCTTTCCATGGGCTGATTGGTATAAAGCTCCTAGAGTAATGTTCTATGCCGTCACTTCCTTTATTCCACCGATTAGTGTGGAGACTTTCCTTATGGAATGGAGGACTGGATGCACATGGCCTTTTGGCTAAGCAATTGGCAGGAGATACACTATTATTATTATTATTATTATTATTATTATTATTATCACATTATTTCCATACCCCGTTAGCGACTCAAGATTGTTACGATAGGCACGGTACGATATTTAATAACCGATAACTGCATATACTAACGATATGAAGACTGAGGATACCTAAAGTAGGGACTCCGAAATTTCCAGACCATGGATAACAGACAGACCGGAACGGTAAGTATATATTGCCATTATATACCGGGGTGGGACGGCATATTATTATTATCATTATTATCATTATTATTATTATTATTATTATTATTATTATTATTATTATTATTATTATTATTATTATTATTAGGAAGTATATCTTTCTTCTCGGAGTGTTGACTGTGATGTATTTGAGGGTAACACCTGATGATAAAAATTTAGTTACGCTTGTTTATCAGAGCTCCAGCCCAATGGCCTTACGGCGTTAAACTGTGATGCCAACTCAAAACCATTTGGTGGATGATGCTGGGGAGGAGGGTCGTTGGGCGCCTGTCGAAGATCTTAAACTCCGCTATGCCGGTTGATAGCCCGTGGACCCAGCGGATACCAAATTGTTATGGGTGGGGTTTTGAGGTAGTTCTAGCAACCATGCTTGGTGTACGCACTTGCACATGCGGCAACGTTTTGCAAGAGGTTGTTGGGACTGCGGAATAACCTCGGCTTAGTGTAGTCTTGCCCTCAGGAGCTCCATCGGTGGCCCCTATAATCAGTCGAGAGACTGACTAGGTGGGGATGGAGCACCTCGAACAAGGGCATAGAGGCTCATGTCCGGAAACGGATCGTGCCATCAGCTGCATCCGTATGCCTTAGAGGAAATATTATTATTATTATTATTATTATTATTATTATTATTATTATTATTAGGGAGTACATAGGCCATCGGTCCTTTCCATGGGCTGATTGGTATAAAGCTCCTAGAGTAATGTTCTATGCCGTCACTTCCTTTATTCCACCGATTGGTGTGGAGACTTTCCTTATGGAATGGAGGACTGGATGCACATGGCCTTTTGGCTCAGCAATTGGCAGGAGATACACTATTATTATTATTATTATTATTATTATTATTATTATTATTATTATTATTATTATTATTATTATTAGTGGACACCGTGATAGCCCAGTGGTCAAGTTCTACCATCTGGGCCCTGTCGCCAGTTCGATTCCCGTCGGTGCCACCAGTATTTTCATTGAACATACCGGTCTATTTCTGGACCAGTATTTTCATTGAACATACCGGCCCGTCTGGAAGTGTTGGAACTGCCCTTGCGGGGGTGTCATTAGAGCTTATCGTCAATTCTTCGTACTCCCCTCACGGGTGAGACGATGGAGGCGCATGTGCAGAAATGCATCAGCCATTGACAGAGAAGCACTATTATTATTATTATTATTATTATTATTATTGACACCGTGATAGCCCAGTGGTCAAGTTCTACCATCTGGGCCCTGTCGCCAGTTCGATTCCCGTCGGTGCCACCAGTATTTTCATTGAACATACCGGTCCGTCTGGAAGTGTTGGAACTGCCCTTGCGGGGGTGTCATTAGAGCCTATCGTCAATTCATCGTACTCCCCTCACGGGTGAGACGATGGAGGCGCATGTGCAGATTTGCATCAGACATTGACAGAGAAGCACTAATATTATTATTATTATTATTATTATTATTATTATTATTATTATTATTATTATTATTACATACCGGTCCGTCTGGAAGTGTTGGAACTGCCCTTGCGGGGGTGTCATTAGAGCCTATCGTCAATTCTTCGTACTCCCCTCACGGGTGAGACGATGGAGGCGCATGTGCAGAAATGCATCAGCCATCGACAGAGAAGCACTATTATTATTATTATTATTATTATTATTATTATTATTATTATTATTATTATTATTATTATTATTATTATTATTATTATTGATGGAGGCGCATGTGCAGAAATGCATCAGCCATTGACAGAGAAGCACTATTATTATTATTATTATTATTATTATTATTATTATTATTATTATTATTATTATTATTATTATTATTATTATTATTATTACTAGTGCCACCAGTATTTTCATTGAACATACCGGTCCGTCTGGAAGTGTTAGGATTGCCCTTGCGGGGGTGTCGTTAGAGCCTATCGTCAATTCTTCGTACTCCCCTCACGGGTGAGACGATGGAGGTGCATGTGCAGATTTGCATCAGCCATTGACAGAGAAGCACTATTATTATTACTATTATTATTACTATTATTATTATTATTATTATTATTATTATTATTATTATTATTGCTATTGACGCTAAATTGCATCAGGTCTCTGGCATGACCGTAAACTGTGACTGCTTTTAATAATAATAATTACTTAATATATAATGTTGAATTATAGTGCTTCTCTGTCAATGGCTGATGCATTTCTGCACATGCGCCTCCATCGTCTCACCCGTGAGGGGAGTACGAAGAATTGACGATAAGCTCTAATGACACCCCCGCAAGGGCAGTTCCAACACTTCCAGACTGGCCGGTATGTTCAATGAAAATACTGGTCCAGACGGATCGGTATGTTCAATGAAAATACTGGTGGCACCGACGGGAATCGAACTGGCGACAGGGCCCAGATGGTAGAACTTGACCACTGGGCTATCACGGTGTCCAAAATGATGATGATGATGATAATAATAATAATAATAATAATAATAATAATAATAATAATAATAATAATAATAATAATAATAATAATAATAATAATAATAATAATAATAATAGGCTTCCTCAGACTATAGCATCAGATCCAGATCCTGGACATGTGCCTCCATTGGGTCACCGGGGTCAGCCGATCCCAACGCATTGTCAGAACAACAAACAGACATAGCAGCAACAGCAACAGCAGGGGCAGATGGGGGCTGTGAAGTGCATGAAGAGCTAGATGCGAGGGTGTTAGCTGAAGAGAAGAACTCGGAGACACTACGCTGCGCTCCCGAACCCCTCTCTCTAGCCAGGACGGCCGCGCCGCGCAACATCAACGTCACTTGGGGGAGAGGGTGGGACAGAAGCTGATGGAACCTCAGTGAGGTCAATCACCTCCTCGCCCCCATCCTCCACCCCAAGCTCCTCCCTTTTACCCTCCCTAGCAGACCAACACTCAGACACATATGATCCAAACAACACATCCAACTTTGGAGGGGGACGCAACGCTGTAACCCCTAACAACGCAGCAAGCCTAAAGTTACTGCGGAAGCGCGACTTCCCCTGAAAAAGCTTACAAAACAATCGTGATTGATCCACAGGCGACATATCATCCCAACCCTGCCGCACAGAGCCCTCCCGCTCCCGCCCAAGCAACACATCCTCCACCACAACCTTACCGCCTACGACCTCACCACCCTCCTCACTCCCTCCATCCCCCTCAGCACCCCCCACAGCCATGCCACCGAGCCTCTGCATACTCAGCAACAGCTGCTTACGTCTCGCCTCATGCATGGGGCAATCCCATAAGAAGTGCGCAAGGGACTCATTGACATCATCATGACAACAGAAGCAGCGAGGGGACATGCCACTGACCAACTTGCTGCGGTACAACCGAAGGCGGTTGTTGCAGCTGAGCAACCTTCTCCGAAGCAGATTATAATGCGCATCATCAAGGGCTACCCATCTTGGGAACTCCTTAGTTCTAAAGACTTGTCTTAGGATGACTCGCAGGCCATCAGTAAGATCGCTGCCTGCCTCTCGCTTGTCCCACATCAGTTGCTGCACCATCTTGACGTCCTGCTGAAGGGCCCACTTGTCCACAGTCGAACACCAACCCTCGAGGTCCTTCTCTGAGCTATTTAGGAGCTCGTGAAGTCCTTGTTGTAGATCCATTGAGTCCCTGATAGCGCCTTCGGCCTCCGCAGTCCAGTCGGATTTGACTTGAGATGCGATGACAGGAAATCGCTTCTCCGGTAGAACACGCAGCCGTCCATAGAACTTCAGTTGCGCCGCCCGCCGCAAACGCTCCGCACTCAAAGAGCGCGCCAGAAAGAGTGTAATCCACTTGCTTGTCTTAGGGCTGATGCCGAGAATCATCCTCATGGGGCGCAGCATTGCTGCCTCCAGCTTGGTGAGCTGCGATACGGGGGCACGCCAGACATCGAAGGCGTACTTCAGCTTGGCCCCCACAAGTTGATTCCAGCACATGAGACGATACCTAGCTTGTATCTCACCTGCACACCACAAAGAGTACCAACCTGCGGTGGCGACTTCAGTGACACGCGTAGCCCGCAGGGCCTGCTCCTTCCACTTCAGGTCGTCGGTGATAACCACTCCCAGGTACTTGTACTGACTGGTGACACAAAGCTTCTGGCCGCGAAACCACACCACGGGCTCACCTCGCTCCCTGATACTTGGTCGTTTCGCCTTGCTCGACGTGTAAATGGGCATGATTTCCGTCTTGCCGGGCTTCAAGTTGACTTCCAGCCGGTAATCTTCCGCGAACTTGGCCACAACATTGACCATCTTCTGGAGCTCGGTGCGACTGTGAGCGATGAGGGCCACGTCGTCCGCGTATAGAAGTGCCTTGATGTCGTTCAGCCGCTTCACATCCGTGATCTTGAGGGCACTCGCCAGCCGATCACACAGCTCATCCATAAAGACGTTGAAGAGTGTGGGAGAGAGAGGGGACCCCTGTTGGACGCCTACACCCTCCAGTACTTCGGGGGTGAGTGCTCCATCAACTAGCACTTGCGACGAAGTCTGCTCGTAGCACCTGCGTAGCGTGCGCCAGAACTTGCCCCTTACACCCAGCTTCCAGAGCCTCTCAAATAGGCCATCTCTCCAAACAGACGGGAAAGCCTTGCGTAGATCGACGAACAGGACATACGACTCCCGCTTCTGCTGCTGACGCCCCTTCAACCTCTGCCAAAGTGTAAAGACCTGATCCGTAGTGCGACGCCCCGGGCGGAAGCCTCCCTGCTCTGGACGTAGCTTATCCGGGCCATCCACGAAGAGCGTTAGACGAGTAGCTAATAAGGACAGATACAGCTTACCAAGGCAACTAATGATCGAGATATCCCTCCAGTTGTCAGGATCCGTAGGATCCCCACCCTTGGGGATATTGACGATGATTCCCTTGCCCCAAGCTTTTGGAGTCCTCTCGGCTTCTCGAATCCAGTTGAAGTACTGCGTTAAGTAGCCATTGATGTAGGCGCCGCCATACTTGAGCATCTCGTTCTTCACTTTGTCCTCGCCACAAGCTTTGTGGTTATTCAGGGCACGTTGCCTTGCAAGGACCTCCTCTTGCGTGAACGGCTTGTCCAGCTCTTTGCAAGTGTCTTCACCTACTTCGTGCTCCTTCATAGCCCGGGCCACCTCATCTCTGAAGCGATCGTTCCAGTGGAACTGCCGCTTAGCTTCGGCTTCCTCCCACTCCAGCGAGCCTGCTTCTGCACAGCACTCCACCACAACAGCCGCACTTGCCGGATTTTCCCGTGGCTTCACCGAATTTTTCCGAAATTCCTCCCACCGAGCGACCTTTTCCGGCAGCGTACACGCCAGTGAGCCATCCTCCCTTTGCACCGGCGCGGAGACCTTCGTTCTGCGTGCCCCGCCAAGCCGCTTCGCGAGTAGCCAAAAGCGCTTTGAGGATTGCTCGCGTTGACATTTGACCGCTTCTTCCTGCACTTGCTTGAAGGAGGCGGACTTCTTGGCCCGAGTTGCCTTCCGAATTTGCTTGCGGAGCCGTAGCCAATTCAGACGGGCTTCCGCATTCGATTCATCCCTCCTGTATGCTGCGTAGGCCTCCGGCGCTGTTGAATGAGCTCCTTTAGCTCCCCGTCGAACCAATTGTTGGTGAAACGGGGTCGTATACATCTGGAGCCAAGGACCCGGTGCGCCGCCATTCGGAAGGACTGCGCCACTCGCTCGGTGACGTCATCTACCACCCGTTGGCTGTCGGCACCACCCGATAGGTCAAGCTCAGGCAGCTGATGTACTCCAAGCTTCTGTAGGCAATGCTGGAATACGTCATCGAACTTGTCGCGTAGATAATCCAGCGGTTGCTTCGCAGCGTGATCATTACCCGAGACACCAGCACCAATAAGCTTATCAACACGAAAGGACCTGTAAGGTTTCGCAGCCCGCTTTGGCCGGCGCTGGCCGCTCCACGTCAGTTCGGCCCATACTGCCTTGTGGTCCGTATCAAGATCATCTTCGCATAGTCCGAACTTTGCTCCAGATGCCAGGCCAGGCGACGCGCAGATGTAATCGAGGAGGTGCTTGCCTGTGCCCATGCCGCGCTGCTCACGCCGGGACCACCAGTAGGACCCTTCCACTGGGCACGAGAAGCCGCTCAGATTTCGCAGGCCCGAAGCGACGAGGACAGCCGCGAGTCTCTTGCCGTTCTCCGAACGTACCGGTGCTCCCTTATCATCGACCTCCCCGTGCTGACCGACGATGCCCTCCTCTTTTCGGCTGCATGCCGGCCCGAGCTTCGCGTTGGCATCCGCCACCGTGACCACAAGACCTTTGGCTCCAAAAAAAGCTATAGCTGCCTGCCAGGCCGCATACGCCTCTGACGACTCTTCTTCCTGCGTTTCCTGGGGAAAGTAGCCGTTGCCCACATAGATATCCTGAGCGCCGGTAACACCCGAGGCGATACGCAGCCACACTTGCTGCCGGTGGTCGACGGGGGCTGACACCAGGTTGCAATACGGACCAAGGAAGTTAGCCACCGCGAATAGAACCCCACCCTTGCAGCGATTTTTCTCGCTGACCTCCGCAGGTTTTCCAAAAATCCGGAATCCATCCAGGCTGCATTTGGAAAGTTGCTTCTTGCCCATGCGGTGCTCCTGAGCTCCGATGACTAGCCAGCCCTCGTGCTTGTAGAATGATGCCCATTCCGCCGTGCCTACGTTGTCGTATCCCGTTTTACCCTGCCAGTTGTGACTCGCGACGAGTAGCTTGAAGCCGGTATCGAACTGCTTGGAGCGGTGCTTCTTGGCTCGTTTCCGGACCCGACGGCCGCGCTTGGCTTCCGCCCTCGTGCTGCCCCCCTCTGCAGGTGCTTGCGCAGGTTGGTCCCCCACTGCACTGGCCGCCGAATGCAGGGGCACCACATGCACATCAGCACACTCAGACACACACTTAGGTGCATCGGCAGCCAATTCCGAAGACACCACCTGCACATCATTGACACATTCTCCATGCAGAGGAAAGACGCGATATCCCGTCGCAGCTTCCTCCTTCCGGACCGCCGCTTCCCCACGCAGATGGATGCGAATAAGCCTTCGGACACGTTCCCTGTCCCTGAACCTGCGCCCAAGGGCCACATTGACCCCTCTGCCGAAGAATTTGAGATGTTTGAGTTGCTGCAACGCCGTCTGCCTGCTGTCATCGTCCTCGTAGACCAGCTCCAGGTGACGAGACATTCGCTGGCCTTGCCACTCCATTACCGGGACCACCAGACCAAGACCGCTCATTTTGGAGGCGATCTCCTGTAGATTGGCGCGTTCTGAAAGCCCCCAGACAATCAGATTACGCCCGTCCTTGTCGTACCGATCTACCCGCCGGTACCGTCGAGGCGGCGGTGCCATCTGCCATATAGCGCCGCTCGCCTTATGTTGAAGCGCCGACCCGTGTGCCAGGTTTGGGGAGGAAGGATGAGGCGCAGCTAAGATAGCCTCTCCACGTGGTTCAGGAATTCCGTCATTTACGCGAGCCCTCATCCTCCCATCCTGGGACATCGGGCCAGAGCCCGTCGAAGAGGCATTCCCACGGGGATTGTCCAGGTCTTCGGCGATTCTACCTTGTCCCATAAGGGCCACAGTGGTAGCTCCGTGCTTCGCGTATTTGTAATCCATTGAGAGTAGTAGACGGCCAATGTCGCTGGCCATCACCGCCGCGCCTCTTTACGCCGAGGAAAGCGCCCGCCCATGCAAATAGCATCGGCGGTATCTGCAACACACACTACACGCATTTCCGCCGGTGTCACTGGAAGCTGCCGCGTCGCTTCGTGCCCTTCGGCGCCCGCCAGCACCCCCAGCGTCGCCAGAACCTGCATCACGCACTACACACACTCTCCATCGCATCGCCAACGCCTCTACTCTCATGCCTTATGGACTTTCAGCTGCTCCTAACAATACACATCATGAGGTACGGGTGTCCCCGAGTGGAGCCAGATCGGACGGCGTGCCGCTGAAACTCCTTCCCCCACGTGGGTATAGAAGGCGCGAACCTAGCGGCAAGTATAGTAATCCCAGCCGAAGCTGCTCAGTTAGAAATGCAATGGTGGAGGTTGTGAAGGCATGGGGCAAGGCACGGCAACGCAGCAAGGCACTGGCAAGGCATTGGGACACTGAAGCCCCTCTCCAACGTGCGCGTCATCATGTATTCCAGTTAGGCAATCCCGAAGAAGCGAAGATAGGGAGGAGACAAAACCCAGATAGGATGAAGATAGGATTAACATGAAGCCGAAATGGAGCCGAGTTGGAACAGGTCAACTCGGCCCCATCTCGGCTCAATGTGAATCCTATCTTCAACCCATCTCGGTACTGTTTCCTCCGAATGCTCACCTCAACAAGATCACCAAACCGGAACTGGAAGCCCCCAGGCATTTACTCGGCAGGAAATTCGGCGAAAATGGGCTAACCAGGAAACCAGACCCAAACCAACAGCCAAGAAAAACGAGCCAACCAACAATCCAACAGACAACCCCACAACCTGCCTGGCCGAACCCCTACCGAGTAAATGCCCAGTTGAGAGTTGCGCATATCCCGGCGACCGCCCTCCCCAAGCGGTCACCTTCGTGGGGAGAGGCCCAACCACCTCCTCTTCCCATGGAGTGCCATCTTGTGCACCCCTCCAGTAATAATAATAATAATAATAATAATAATAATAATAATAATAATAATAATAGTGCTTCTCTGTCAATGGCTGATGCATTTCTGCACATGCGCCTCCATCGTCTCACCCGTGAGGGGAGTACGAAGAATTGACGATAAGCTCTAATGACACCCCCGCAAGGGCAGTTCCAACACTTCCAGACGGGCCGGTATGTTCAATGAAAATACTGGTCCAGAAATAGACCGGTATGTTCAATGAAAATACTGGTAGCACCGACGGGAATCGAACTGGCGACAGGGCCCAGATGGTAGAACTTGACCACTGGGCTATCACGGTGTCCATAATAATAATAATAATAATAATAATAATAATAATAATAATAATAATAATAATAATAATGATAATAATAATAATAATAATAATGATAATAATAATAATAGTGCTTCTCTGTCCGACGGGAATCGAACTGGCGACAGGTCCCAGATGGTAGGCCTTAACCACTGGGCTATCGCGGCGCCATAATAATAATAATAATAATAATAATAATAATAATAATAATAATAATAATAATAATAATAATAATAATAATAGTGTATCTCCTGCCAATTGCTGAGCCAAAAGGCCATGTGCATCCAGTCCTCCATTCCATAAGGAAAGTCTCCACACCAATCGGTGGAATAAAGGAAGTGACGGCATAGAACATTACTCTAGGAGCTTTATACCAATCAGCCCATGGAAAGGACCGATGGCCTATGTACTCCCTAATAATAATAATAATAATAATAATAATAATAATAATAGTGCTTCTCTGTCAATGGCTGATGCAAATCTGCACATGCGCCTCCATCGTCTCACCCGTGAGGGGAGTACGAAGAATTGACGATAGGCTCTAATGACACCCCCGCATGGGCAGTTCCAACACTTCCAGACGGACCGGTATGTTCAATGAAAATACTGGTGGCACCGACGGGAATCGAACTGGCGACAGGGCCCAGATGGTAGAACTTGACCACTGGGCTATCACGGTGTCCAATAATAATAATAATAATAATAATAATAATAATAATAATAATAATAATAATAATAATAATAATAATAATAATAATAATAGATTTAGTAATGTGTGATTCGCCGGTTTTCACATTTCGTACTCACTGGCGTTTCCGGCTGTCCGGCTTGTCACCCGTTGCTAAGATTCATGATAATATATTAATATTTTTCTGCATTTCTATGTTATTAATAATTCAGGTACGATTCGATGAAAAAACTGTATCTGAATCATTTACTAACATATATATTGTAAGTTCGAGATTCACTTACACAGAAAGACTAGAAAAAAAGGAAAAGAAGCGACAGAGAGAGAGAGAGAGAGATCTCATCTCTCTCTCTCTCTTCTCTCTCTCTCTCTCTCTCTCTCTCTTCTCTCTCTCTCTCGCTCGCTCTCTCTCTCTCTCTCTCTCTCTTTTAACCCAAACATTTTATTATTAATAATTCAGTGTTTCAGCGTAGCTTTTTTTGTCAAAGGAAGTCGCCGGCCGGTCATTATTCAAACATATTATTACAAGTATCTGTTTGATAAATTGAAATGTATAATTTGTTAGCTTGTAATTCTATTATATATATTTTAATAATTTTACATAACATGAGCAGTAAACCATTAAATTCCTAGGAAACTTTTTAACCCAAACATTTTGTTATTAATAATTCAGTGTTTCAGTGTAACTTCTTTTTGTCAAAGGAAGTCGCCGGCCTGTCAATATTCAAACATATTATTCAAAGTATCTATTTGATCAATTGAAATGTATAATCTGTTAGCTTGTAATTCTATTCTATATTTTAATAATTTTAGATAACATGAGCGGTAAACGATTTCCTAGGAAACTTCCTCTAAAATTTTTTCTAGAAATTTTTTACACTTTCATACACTTAAATTTTCAGGTGTTGTAAGTTACGTTACGTTACGTTACGTGGTGACGTTACGTAAGTTACGTTACGTAAGTTACTTTACGTTACGTAACGTAACGTAAGTTAGTGACGTAAGTTAGTGACGTAACGTTACGTACGTTACGTTACGTAAGCTACGATAGGTAACGTGACGTAACGTTACGTTACTGTTACGTTACGTTACGTTACGCCGTTACGATATGTTACGCTACGTAAGTAACTTTAAGTTACGTAACGTTACGTTAGTTACGTTACGTAAGTTTTACGTTACGTATTAATAACTTACGTAAGTTACGTCAGTTACGTAACGTAACGTAACGTTAGGTTACGTTACGTTGCGTAACGGTTATGTTACTTAACGTAACAGTTACGTTACGTTGCGTTATGTTACGCAAGTTACATGCGCCAACATATGGACGCTTCTAACTCCGGTGAATAATTCCGGGGATATATATATATATATATATATATATATAATTCCGGGGATAATTCCGGGGATAATTGTAATGTGAAACTGCCCAAAAGGAGTTCACTCGATAGGGGTCTATATTATTTTTAATATATTCGATAGGGGACTAATTATTTGCGCTAGGCTTCTTAAGGCTTACGAAGAAAGCCGCAGCCGATCGGACCTATATTCATTATTTAGGGTAATTATAATTATCCGGATAATTATCCGGATAATTATCCGGATAATTAGAAAATGCTTTACTGTGGCCCCATGGTCGTCGGATGGGTTTTGGAAAATCTACAGACGATTCGTTTCAAGGTAGAATACCTCCCCGGTAAACAAAACCTCCTCCCGGATGGTCTGTCCCGTGTCCCTTGCATAAGCCCAGGCGTCCCGACTCTCATCGGCGAAGCCGAAGCTACCCTACAGCTCCTCGCAACTATTCCATTGCCCAGAGCAGGCTCTACTCTCTGGCTCGCCGTCGAAGGCACACATGCCGCTTTGGAGACGAAACTCAAGTCTCTCAGAGTCTCCTGCCGCATCATCCGCGCTGGCCCAACCCTACGGAGCATTCAAGCCCCGTGGGACTTGGCTATTGTCATCCCCGCTGCTGAACGCTCTCCGGCCGTCGCGCGTGACATATTTGCCCTTCGCAAGCCATTTGCCCTGCTCATGCCGAAAGACCTCGTCCACTGCGTCCCGGACCATACCCTCCCACAAGAGGCCGTCGAGACGTGTCGCAAGATCCTATTTCTTGACGACAACTTAGTGTGGCTAGTCTTTGGCCTTGGCATAGAACAACATTAAATATACCCTCTTGTTGCTACTTCGCACGCCCCTCGCGTCACGCGCCAGCAGATCATGGACGCGCAACGACAAGACGCCTTCACGGCCCCTCTCTGGACAGACAACGTCTCTACCGTCTCTGCCGGATCAACAGAATTGACTCTTCGTCAAGGCCTCGCCGTCCTCGCCGACGCCAGCAGTCAACATTGAAGATCTACGTCCCAGAAGAGCTGCGCCGCCCACTGATCAACTACGCCCACTTGATGCAGAACCACGCCAAAGCGCCGACACTCGTCGCGCTGCCGACCCCGCCTCGCCGCGCTGTCGCGCGGCGAGGCGACGTTATTCATAGCTATTTCTAGCAATTTCAGTTACCTTTACTTAGGTAGTTGTTTTGTCAATAAGCCGGACAAGTATTACCAAAGTGACCTGAGAAGTTTCTAATACATCCTTTTACAGTCATAATTACATCAGTCTTATATTTACCTAACTCAGAGTCATCATGACGGTAGCAGTCATTATCTCACCAGCATCTAAGTTAATCAGTTTTGTGACGTGGCAGTTTTGTCACGGTTTCAGTTCTGTTATTATACTTATTATTAAAGTGCGTATTCCCATACTGCGGTAGTAGACTTGCCGGTGTTGCCCACATTGATCCTGAAAGGGATCGGGAAAGGTTCCTTTAATAAGTACGAGTAGTTACTCAAATGTTATGAGCCAATGGAGCCGAAAAAGAGTTGGGTTTGAAGCAGTCTTACATTCCGCAGTTAGTTGGAACAATCGGAACTATTCCGACTTCCAGTGGAAGATGGAGAGTTGTGCCAAAGGCGTGAGTGCATGGCACGGGGAGTGTGTCAAGCTGGCGTTGAGAGTCTTAGACCCAGCTAAGGCTAAGATGAAGTATCCCCTGGCTATGATCCCGCGAAAGCACTGGACATAGAGGAGAAAGAAATGCCCGAAGACCCAGAGTCGGAGGACACTCCCGACGAAGGGTCAGACACAGATGCCAGTAGCTCAGAGAGCGCTCAAAAGAGCTGCTACCAGAAAGGAAGGAAAGTCGACACTAGAAGATAAGCCGAAAGATTGTGCTAAGTTGTCACGCCAGATGAGCAGAAACAGGCATGGAAAGACAAGAGATTGAAAAGACTGAAGAGAGAGAGAGAAGACGACAGTCAAAAAAGACGCACTCAATAAGAGTGAAAGCAATACAGAAAGAGAAAAGGCATTATGAACGCATGAGAACACTTCAACTCATTCTGTCTGTCGCATTCTCACACACAACTGTCGTGAAATTTCTACGTACTAAGAAAATGAATAGACCTATAGAGATGATAGAAGTTGTACGAGCAAAGTTCGGTTCTACTTCCGGGGTACAGAAAAGTATGAAAGCGAAAATGTTCGAGGACACATACCCAAAGCCCGGACAAAACGTTGATGCATGGTTGAGTGAGTATGTAGCACTGAAAGTCGAGGTAGAGAGCAATAGGACTCACCCATTTGAAGAGGACGACCTCATGCGAACACTCATTGACAAACTCGCCACCCACCCCGCATATGGTGAGACGTTCAAATCATTACACTACAACCTCCCACACCACCTCAGACCCGAATTTGAGGACGTAGTAGAGAGTGCTAGAGACACGTGGGCGATGTGGAGGAAGGATAAGTGGAAGAGAGAGGAACGAAAAGAAAGAGAGCCCAGGAGGGAGAAGAAAGAGACAAACCTCATGTTAGATGATCAGGGCGATGACGGGGATGGAGGTAAGGGGAAACACAGAAAGCTCAAGAAGAAGGAGGAATGGTGGCTCAAAGTGACGTGTTTCGCGTGTGAAAAGAAAGGGCACACCAAAAAGTATTGCCCGGACACAAAGGCCAAACGACAAAACCAAGAGAGAGACGATAAGCAGAAGAAAGACAAAACAAACAAAACGGAAAGACACACAACAAGAAGAACAGGCGAAAGACATAGCTCTATTGAGAGAGGTGGAAGAGGAAGAAGAGGAAGGGTCAGACGAGGACGCTGTGCTCATTTTTATGGGGGGTAGAGAAGACGAAGACGAAGGGCAAGAAGAGGACACAGAGAGGAGGGACAGAGGGAATGCCGAGGCTGGGGAACCCCAGCCTGTGCCAGGTGTTCGCAAAAGTGGGGCTCAGAGAGAATGCCGAGTCTGGGGAACCCCAGACTGAGCCAGGTGTTCGTTCCCTACAGGCTGAGCGTAGGAGAGTTGGGAGTCCTAACCCCAGTTTAGCCCCTCTACCCTCACCTATCAAACCCGTGAAACACAAACAATCCTCAGGCCCATCAACCCCAAAGCGTCAATTGCCCCCTTCCTCAACCCCACCGATCAATCTAGCCAGCTATAGTCGAGAGAGGCCTCGTTCCCTTAAGTGTCAGGGACTAAACAAAAAGAAGGAAGAGTGTAATATTTCCTTAGAGTTTGATAAGAGAGGGCCTAATGCCGAGCAAGCTTCTCGGTTAGCCTTTGGCTTTTATTGCGGATACCACGCCAGAAAGCAGGATCCAGAGTATCCTTTGCTTGATCTAGCTGTCAGCCCCCACCTTCGACCCCCCAAATCCCCTTATTATCCGGATGAGAGAGGTTTGCGAGAGGATGCAAAGAAGAGAGGGATAACAGTACCACCTCCATTCACCCTCACACTCACAAGCCCAACACGCACAGAGGGAGTAAGCGAGAAGAGTAAAGAGGGCAAGGAGGGAGTGGGCGAGACTGTGAGGGGGAGAAGTGACAACAACACCACAGCCCCACCCCGCACCACTTCACCTGCACCATCAGTCGACACAGACGATATGCCTGTCTTGAAGAGCAATGAAGATGAAGAAGAAGACGAAGAAGAAGAAGACGAGCTCGACTGGAATGAGGATTCGAGATGCTCGGATGAAATCACACATGATATGGCGATGGCAGCTTGTGCAGATGAGAGCTGGAGTGAGCATGTGTGCTTCACGAGAGCGGGGAGAGTGAGAAAGCCCACACAACAGAGTGACACGGAGGACGATACTCACGATGTTGATGGGAGTACGGCACCTGCCGTACTGCCCAGTGCTGTTGCAGGGACCCAGGGGACCAAGAGGAGCCAACAGGGAGCAGCAACTGCAACCCCACCACCACAAACAGGTCCAACACAACAAGCACAGACACCAACCACCACCCCACCACTCATCACTTTCAAAGACATTACACAGATTGCACAACAATTCAATACAACCTGCATAAGAGAGAGCAGTGGAGAGGTGAAGAGAGTGGACGACGGGAAGCTAGTGGTAGACGAGTTCTTGACAGATGTGGTGAGAGCAATAGATGGAGTGTACATAGCACACGCATCACGCACCTCACCGTCATCACCACTACAGACCCATGACAACAACACTCCAAAGCCACCTCCATCAAAACACAAACACAGCAAGCAATATGCGTTAGTGTTAGATGGGGAGGGGGGAAGAGACAAGAGGAACACAATGGTGCAGGATAGTGGGTCGTCGAGAGATAGCTTGCAATGTAGATATGTTGCATGACGTTAAGTCTGTCCCCCCCCCGTCAAGTTAGTAACCGGAAACGGAGAGTGTGAGATAGGACAGGAAGGGACAGCTAGGGTCACTAGGATCAACGGACAGGGGAAACCGGTCACAGTGTCAAGGCCTATGTTGCTTGATACGAGGCTGCCAGTTAACATAGCGTCGACCGGTAGGATGGATCACATCCACCATCGGTCTATCATTCACCAGAATGGACAGCTGGTGATTTTGAAACGCCCCATAAGACTAGACGAGAACAACGTGCTAGTCAGAGGTAGGCTCATGTCAACCCTCCTATACAGGTGGGACGACGAGTTCGACACCCCATCAGACATCAACGAGCGTTATGCACCGCCACAGAAACAGGGCAGGGGTGTAGTGGGGTAGGTGGGGAGGGAAACCCCAAAAGAGAAAGAGAGGAAGAGAAGCGTAGGCAGAGTGACATTATATGTGTCTTACCCCCGCAAGCCCGGCGCTGTTAGAAAGGTAGACATAGAATTGTTTCACTATGCTTGTGGTCATTATAGCTCTAAGAAGATGAGAGCTCAGGCTAATGCATTAGGCATAAAGCTAGTAGGAGATGAGAACAGAGTGAAGTTTTGTGAGCCTTGCATGATAGGTAAGGCTAAGCAGTTACCTAGATTTAAAGCTAATCAGATAGAGAGAGCTAGTAAGCCAGGAATAGTTTTGCATATAGACACCGGAACGTGGTCGGTCAATACACGGGAAGAGGCATAAATTTTCCGTCACTGACGATTACTCGTTGTTTATTTTAGACTTTTATTTATCACATAAGAACGAATTTATCGACTGCATTAAACAAGCAGTAGCCTTTTACGAGAGACAGACAGGAAATAAAGTAAGAGAGATGAGATGTGATCAGGAGTTTGACGTCCCGAAAGAGGTGATAGTGGTGGACGCCGAGACAGTTTGTTTGGAAAACCTCAGCTACGGGGGACAAAGATGGCAACCCCATAGCTGAGAAGGCTAACGACATTACGGCCGGGGCCGCTAGGGCCATGAGGTACCATGCAGAACTGTTTATCTCGTTTTGGGCAGAAATGGAGCACTCAGCCACCACCCTCCACATTTTGCTCGCCACCCATGGGCCAAGAAAATGGATATCGCCCTATGAACAGCTTTTAGGCCGGAAACCCTTCCTCACCCACCTTAGGCCGATAGGATGTATGGGAGTTATGTACACAGGCAAGGGTAGAAAAGGACAGTTTAGGGGTAAGAAGGTCGTGCTAGTAGGGTACGACCTATTTAGGGAGTTATACAGGGTGTGGGACGGGAGGAAAGTAATAGCAGGAGTTAGAAACGTGCGTGTCGACCCGTACGTGGTAGGTAAAGCAGCACACCCAGAAAGGAGCGTTAAGTGGGATGAGGATGGAGCTGAGGGGGAGAGTGAAAGTAACGATGTCGATGTCGAAGAGACAGACACCACACCCAACACCACCACAGACACCACCACTCACACACAAGAGGAAACGACACAGACACATGACGACGATGACGCATACGACCATGTCGATGAGGATAGTCAGTCAGGTAGTCACCAAGGACAGGGGGAATATGGAGGGGACACAGGGGGAGGCAGTTTCGATCGCAAACACATACAAACACAAGATAGCTTATCTACACAGGACATCGACACCACATCGCCAGCTGCACCTCATCCCACCGACACAACCCCGCAGACAACAAACACAGGACTAGGACATGCACACGCACTCACAGATGCATCTGACCCTCAGACACATCACGAGAGAAGAGCATATGAAGAGAGTGAGCAACCTAGTAAAGGCAGAACATGGGAGCAGAGTGACAAAATCACAGACGCAAACATAGTTCACGAGAGTAAAAGAGTAAGACGAGAGGCACACAAACCACCTACACGACCGCATACTGAACTAAAACGAGAACGAAACGTAGTTGAGGTTCAGGAACTAGAGGGAGTGAGAGTGAGAGCCCCTGCAAGGGAGTGGGGAGAAGAGTGGGCAGAGAAGACATACGGAGTAGGCTGGGATAGCAAAGTACGTGAAGGAATAGTCAAGCAGAAATGCAACCCCAAAGAAAGGCTGAAAGTTAGAAAGCAGCCCAAGCCATCTCACTTTGTACAGTTTGAGGATAGGTTTGAGAAGATGCTAGACTCAGAGATAACCAAGTACAGGGTAAGTGAGGGGGGTCCGTATTGCCTGCTGGAGAGCTGGAGAGTGCTATGTTATGCTATGACAGATGCATGAATGAACCAAATAAGTTTTTGCTCTATTTAAACATACGTGTGCCGAAAGAGATAGCTGAGCAGGGGATGACAGCAAAGGATTTGCA
The DNA here is from genome assembly GCA_019918135.1 of Paulinella micropora. NCBI lineage: Eukaryota > Cercozoa > Imbricatea > Euglyphida > Paulinellidae > Paulinella > Paulinella micropora. The sequence goes on from WBZZ01003187.1 coordinate 87,585, forward strand.
GGAAGGCATGAAGAAGGAGATACAGTCCCTTAAGGACTTCAAAACTTACACATGGTTAAGCATAGTGAGGCCAAAAAGGCCGGTGTTAACAAGATAGTCAGGCTCACATGGGTTCACAAGGTGAAGGTAGACGAGAACAATAGAAAGTTTGTGAAGTCTAGATTAGCTTTGAGAGGAGACATGCTAGAGCCAGGAGTTAGCTTCAACCCTGACCAGTTGTTTTTTCCTTGTGCCTCGCATCGCTCGCTGCTCATGCTTGCCAAACTTGCTGCCTGGCATGGAAATAAGCTCTACGGGATAGACTTTAAGAATGCTTACTTAAATGCACGCATAAAAGACCCGGTATTCGCCTATGCTCCTGATGTTATGGACAGAGAGGGTAGAGAGGGGATGATATTGCGTGTAGATGATGCTTTGTATGGGGCGCCACAGGCAGGTAGGAGATGGTACGATATACTAGCCCCACAGTTAGAAAAGCTAGGTTTTAGGCTGTTAGACTCAGATCTATGCATGTTCGTAGAGAAAGACAAGCCTATACGAGAAGCTATAGTAGGAATATTTCACGTGGATGATTTAATATTTTCCGCGCCTAGCACAGAAGCTTATGAAAAATTCGCGTCTGCGTTAGAAAAGCATTACCCGCTAAAAAGGCTAGGAGTCGCAAAGGAGTTCAAAGGAATAGAGTTAGTGCAGGAGAAAGGTAGGATTGTTCTGCACCAGCGTAAATACCAGTTGCAGGTGCTCAGAGAGTTCGGGTATGATAAGTCTCGTCCCGTAAGCACCCCAGCGTTAGATCAGTTGCCAGTAGCTATGTCCGAAGACGCGGCTTTACGGCGGCGCCAAGTTCGCAATAGCTAGTATAGTCGGTAGTCTTCTTTATTTATCTAAGATGACTAGGCCGGATATAGAACAGGCGCTCAATGCAGCTAGTGTTATGCAGACTTTAGATAGGGGAATCACTTATGCAATGTTAGGAAGCATATTGCGGTATTTAATAGGCTCATTTCGCGGGTTAGCATTTCACGGGCCTAAATCTTCGCAAGAAGGTAATACTTACCCTAAAGTCACGCTGTTGCCAGATGCGGCCCACAAGGTTTGCACGAAAACCGGAAAGTCACGTACAGGTTACGTAATTCTCTGGGGGGAGACCCCATAGGTTGGCTTTCGAAAAGGCAGAGTAGGATGGCTCTTAGTTCGAATGATGCAGAAATTTTCGCAGCTACTGAGTGTATTAGAGAGGGATTAGCTGTAGGTCATGTTAGACAGGATCTCGGAATTCCGCAAAAAGGTCCGGTTGAATTATTCGAGGATAATACCCAAACAATTCTCGCAGGTGAACGCGGATTATCCGGACCACGCACCAAGCATATACCTCTTGAATTACATTTCATACATCATTCACAGAGAGATGGAGAGATGAAGTTTATTAAAGTTAGTACTAAAAAGCAAATAGGCGATCTACTTACCAAACCGTTGCCGCGCGAGCAGTTCATTTACTTGCTCAACAAATTTACGGTCATCATTCCGGGTACACCGGAGTGATTACGGGTGTCTCTCGATGAAGTAACGTGGCTGAAAGGTTTCCTCACTGGCACCCAGACTTTCTACAGGGGCACGGGAGAGTTCCTCCGCGACTATTCCATTGTAGATAGATTGTTACCCGAAGATAACCGGAAGCTTTACGAAGAAGTCCTCAGCTGCGTAGAGAAAGGATACATGGTGGGACCGTTCACCAGACCTCCTTTCCCCAATGATGAGGAAAAGAACCAAGCGATTGTTTCGAGGCAGTACGCAATCCCCAAAGACAAATGGCGTCCAGAGAACGGCAAGAAGAGGCTCATCAATGACCTTTCGTACCCTCGTCTTCTTTCCTTTAATCAGCTTTGCCCCCGAACTGACGATGGGGTCGGTTATTATTCACACGACGGACAGATGGCTAGGATAGTCGAGGCGGGACTGGGTTGCGTAGCAGTCATTGCCGACATCAAGGACGCCTACAGGCAAACCCCGCTGGACCCTTCGGTATTTTGGCAGAACGTAGTGGCAGCCAAGCATCCGGAGACCGGCGTCATCGAGTACTTTGTTCAAGTCTGCCCGGGTTTCGGCGGTACACCAGCTGCGGATCAATGGAATAGATTCTCTCGGGCCTTAGAGGTCATTTTTCTTTTCCGGAAAGTCCCGATGAAACTCTTCGTTGACAACTCGGACATTATTGCCAAGAACTGGGAACGAGCTTTTGCACTGCTCAAGAAATTCAAGGCCCTATCGAAGCGTTTCGGCATCCCCTGGCACAAAGAAGAAGTGAGCCAAACCTTCCGCGCGTTGGGGTGGTACAAGGATACCAGGGTAGGGCATTGGTACGTAGAGTTACCAAACGACAAGAGAGACATCGTGCTTTCCGGTTTACTCCGCCTCGCCACCAACTCTCTGTTCAAGCTGAAGACGCTCGAGAGGCTCCTCGGCTTGCTCTCCTACGTTTCTCAAATGTTGTTCTATGCACGTCCTGCAGTGGGCCAGCTGCGCCAACAGTACAACAGTTATGTCAGGGCCGAGGCCAAGACAGCACGCGTGTGCGCTCGGACGTCGGCGGCGGCAAGGTGGGCCCGTGGAGTGCTGGTGGATCGTCTGCCCATTTCGGACTTTCTACGAGTCGGACACTTTGACAATGAGAAGATGGTGTGGGTAGGAGATAATGGGAAGTGTACTGTTTGGACCGATGCGAACCTCTCACTGGTAGGAGAGACGCAGGTGGGGGGAAAGGGGGCGCTCATCGCGGCCCCGGATCGGTCCAGGGTGTTATACATCTCAGAAAGTTGGACAGATCAGGAGTTAGTCCTGCTGAGGTCAAACAAGAACATACCCTCCTCCCCCCAGCGTGAAGTTCACTGTGCCTTTTCTGAGGCGTTGAGAGTGGCCACAGTCCTTGGCTTGCGTAAGGTCCATGTCGTAACGGACTGTAAGGCGGCGGCGGGCTTTATTAACTCGTGTTACTCGGCACAGCCGCACGTTCAGAAACTTTTAGAGATGTGGGCCACGAAGTTAGTCCAGGCAAGCGTTGTGTTGACGGCCTCTCACGTTCCGCGAGAACTCATCGCCATTGTGGACTGCCTGGCCCGTGCGCAGGTAGACCGAGCGCAAGACTTATGGCAAGGGATGAACCCGTCCGCGCTTTCTTCAACGCGTCTGCGGCCGCTACAGAAGTCCCTTGGCTCGTCGACTCTGCGGTCGAACTAATGGCCCAATCGCTTTCAGCTGGAACCAGTGCAACGTATGGATCGGCCATTCACAAACTTCAAGAGTTCGGGGAGTCCCACGCTACGGAACGTTGGAAGCCCCAGTGGTGGAGGCCGGACCCAGTATTCATCGTACTCTTCCTTGTTTGGCTATCCCGTTTCTTCGCTGTTTCAACCGTCAAAGTATATATGTACGCCATCCGAGATTTCTGCCTCCGTTTGGGAATGGACGACCCAACCGACAACCACTATGTTGAGATGGCATGGAAAGGAATCAAGCGCAGTAAGCGCACGAAGTTGGACAATCGTTTAACCTTTGAGTTTTGGATGCTGCTCGCCGTCGCTTCCTTCGTCTTCGGTCAGCGGTCCAACAGGACCATCCCCAAGTCTGAGCGTCATCTGTGGATAACCGTGGTAACCGTGGCGGTCTGGGGCTTTTTGGTCTGTTCCGGGTCGGCGAGCTGGTAGCCTCCGGCTCCCTTGCTACCTGTCGTTTCCTTGTAAATTCTTGTGTAAGGACTGTCTTCGCCGACTGCCTCACTCTTATCATGGTTCGGCTTGACGGCGCCAAGCAGGATCCCTTCCGACGTGGCTGTGACGTGGGACTCGGAGAGCAAGACAACCCGCTGGTCTGCCCACATGAGTGGAAGAAGCTTTACTGCGACAGCCGTGACTGTTTCAAGCTTCCGTCAGCCGGACTACAACCTTTCTTCCGCCTAGCTGATAATTCCCCAATCAACCGCTCGGTTTTTGTCGACACCATGCGCATCCTCCTGAAGAAGGCCCGTGTTCCAACGGCGGCCCGTTTCAACGGAATTTCGCTACGCCGTGGGGGTGCTGCTCGTCTCTTCGCCTGCGGTGCCTCCGACACTGCTTTCATGCGAGCGGGCAGGTGGTCGTCCAGCTGCTTCAGACTCTACGTGGGCGCCAGCATGACGGAACTCGTTACAGAACAGAAAGCGATGGGGGGTTCAGAAAAACTCTAGGCTCAGGCTCGGGTGGGGGTTAGTCTGACTTAGTTTCATACTCGCTCTTTGTCAGTGTGACCGGGCCGTTCAAGTTCTTGGACGGATCCGGCCGCAGTATTCCGTTTTCCTTGTTGTAAGATGAGCGAGCTTGAAAGAGCATTTGAAGCCTAGACCCTTTTTTTCTTTCCCCACTTGATTCCGACGAGATCGGATCGTCTAAGCTTCCATTAAAGCTCCGTTTCTTTGTCATCTGTTCTCAGTAAGAAAATGTAACAAAGGATTAAAGTAGATTTTAACGGGCCAGTCAAAAACAGTAAAATGTCAACGGTACTGGTTTTGGCCGGTCGTTAAAGTACTTAGTCTGATATGTCACAGCTATAGATTATAGCTAAATATTAATAGATAAATAACTCAGAGTCTTGTAACGTTAAGGTTTTGGTTTTAATACTATGATTCGCGTTTCAACAAGTTCGCGCTATATATACCTCATCTTCGCAAACCCCGCCGCCGGTCGGCCAAGAGGCGGATTCTTCTGATGCTAGGTCAGCGACTCTAACTAGATTGCGTCAGGACTTGCTTCTTTACGTGATCTCAGGCAGCACGATCGTGCTTTTGCTTAATAAGGATGCATATGAGGTGACAGTCTTGTGTCGCGAATCATAAGTTACAAAAAACACAAATTATTGATCAATATTAAAACCAAAAGATTAACAGTACTCTAGATCTAAGCTTAGTATAACGTATACTGAGTAGTACTCAGTAGTATTCAAGTAATACTAAGTACTACTGTAGGTACTATAACTAGTATAATATATATAGTAGTAGTACTACTACTAGTATTGCTAGTATTGTACCGTAGGCTGTAGTACTAGCTATAGTAGTAGTCATACTAACTAAGTCACCTAAGTTTGAATTCACGATCTACTAAACTAGCTAAATCTAGTCTTTCATTCACAAGTCACAAGCTCAAGTGCACAACGTCAACTTCAATAGAAAAAGCGTATACACTTGAACTAAACTTGATCATGAAGTTATAATAATTACACTGTTATACTAATTCAGTAGTTATATATATTTATTCTAGAAATTTACTAGTAAGTTTCAGTACAAATTTTTGTTTTCACATTGCCACTAAAGTGGCACCCCCCGCACGCAGGGCGTCCCAAGTCCTATCTTTCTCCAGAATGTTAGATCTCTCCACTTGTTGAAATTTGTCGCGGCCGGGTGTACCTAAGGTATAAAAACGTTTCGTAAAAAAGCAGACCCAGTAAATTAACAGAGAAAAAACACCATAAAATTAAACAACTAGTACTAGTACTAGTAGTACTAGTAGTAGTACTACTACCTATAGTACTATGACAGTGTCGAGAGAGAGATAGAGAGAGAGAGAGCGCGAGAGATCGAGAGAAAGAGGAAGAGAAAGAAAGAAAGAAAGAGAGAGCGAGAGAGAGCGAGAGAGAGAGAGACTAGAGAGAGAGAGAGAGAGAGAGAGAGAGAGAGAGGAGAGGAGAGGAGAGGAGAGAGATCGAGCGAGTACTAGTGTTTGCGTGTGTGTGAGAGAGAGAGAGAGAGAGAATTTCTCAGAGAAAGAGAGAGAAGACTAGAACCATAACGTGGTCCCAAATACTTTTGCTGCAGCCATCATAACCTGGTCCAGCATTCATTCACAGACAAAAGCGTCTAGAGATCCGTTAACGAATCTTTTGCTTCCTGTCGATTCCAGTACATGAATGCATTTTAAAATGTTGCAAACAAAGCAGACAAAAGCGTCTAGAGATCAGCCGGGTGATGCAATGCTTCGTAGAACTTATTCAATGCAACAGAAAAGTTAAGACTGTTATATATACGTGCTCGTTGTAAACATGCGTGTGCTTGCCTCGCTGCAAGCTGCGCAAGTGGGAGTTTTTCTTTTTCTAATTTATTTTTGTAAAGGTCCTTATGAGTCACATCACTTCAGTGTGGTCAAAGCTTCTGCTAGCTATAATGCGAATGCAGAAACATTTTGCTGTGAAACTCTCCTTGCCTGGCGCCATAGCATCGAGCAAAGTAGGTCAGCGAGCTGCTGATCATGAGAGTTGGACCCTGCCTAGTTACGGTTAAACCTTAAAATGACCATATCGTTACCAAAATTCAGAAGCAAATTGTTGCCTGATTAAAAACTCTGGGAGGTCCTGGCAGAACTTTTCAAAATTTGGCCTGAGCATTGCAAACTGGCTTTTTGCATAACGGTGACTAAGACGGAAACCGAAACAAAGACAAGAACACGAAGCCAAAGGCTAAGGTGACCAAACCTCATAGTCTGTACACTATTGAGTTTTGCAACACAATTCATTTTACTGCGAGCACCTGTTAGAGTTTATTTTTGTGTTTCTGGTTTCTATGAACGTCGACAATAAAAAACAGGAGATCACAAACGGGGACTGCCGGGTAAGGTTGATCTCAGAGTAGCACCGGAAGTCAAAGCATGAGAAGGTAATTGTGTTCTACTAATCATACTAGTAAAAACGAAGGGAGCAGGAAGAACTAGACAAGAACCCCCTCCAAAGGGATTATTATTACTAGTAATAATGATATAGATTCCATGATCGAATTGCATATTACTGGAATAATATCAACATTGAAAATATTACGACGCCGTGACCAACCGCTGCAACAGCTATGCCAAATGTAACTACGGTAATGAAATGAAAGAAAGACGATGAATTTCAAACCTAAAAACACTGGTTCTTGGTCGGTTATAGGGGGTCTAATGGCCTCGCCCTGCATGACTGTCAGCCCGAGCGGAAGCCGCCTCCTAAAGACAACATAGATGCTGACGTTCCAAGAGACGAAAGCAGACAAGTGAATGGTTCTCAGCCGACGGAAAGAGAGGAATACAGTAAACAAGAGTATTAATATCGAGATTATGACCTAGTGGTCACGCCCACCTTCCTAGCCTTCCGACATGAACAAAGCCAGTAGCAACATGATCACCACCCCGAGCACCACGTAAAAGAAGGTGAGGCGGGAGTCAGGCGGGTTCGGGATAGTTGGGTTGATCAGCAAAGGCACCAGGCCTGCAAGGGCCAAATACCTGGATTAAGAGTATGAGAAATAAAGGCGGCAATGGGATCAGTTTTCCCGGGAAATCACCGCAAATACCAGAAGTTTCACTGCACTTGCCTTCCGTCTAATGTATTTATTTCTTCATGCCACAGCACATAGCCCCCCCCCCCCCCGCCCTCTAATCTCTCTGGCAGAGGAGAAAGGAGGTAGGGCTTACAAGAAAAGGCCAGCAGCGAACGGCAAAATGTACGATATCTGATGAATCTACAAAACACAACACACACACACACATATATATATATATAATATATATGGAGAGAGAGAGAGAGAGAGAGAGAGAGACCTGCCCACCGATGGCCAAAGATATGCCACAACTGATGTACCTAGAAAAAGTGATACATAAAACAAATATAATGAGAAAGAAAAAAAAGGAGAGAAAGAAAGACGAGAGAGAGAGACACAGAGAGAGAGAGAGAGAGAGAGAGAGAAAGAGAGAGAGAGAGAGAAAAGAGGGAGGGAGAGAGAGAGAGAGAGAGGTGTTACCCGGTCAGCGAGACCAAAAAGTTCAGCTGCAACGCGCGACAGGGCCTCAAACCTAGTAATCGTAGTCGCAGTCGTATTCGTACTCGTAGTTGTGGTGGTGGCGGTAGTAGTCTACTTAAGTCTGAGCTTACATAATGACTTTAGACTACTACTAATACTACTATAATAATAATAATAATAATAATAATAATAATAATAATAATAATAATAATAATAATAATAATGATAATAATAACAATAATAATAATAAACTCTGATAAACAAGTGTGACTAGGTTTTTATCATCAGGTAATAATAATAATAATAATAATAATAATAATAATAATAATAATAATAATAATAATAATAATAATAATAGTCAATAATAGTGCTTCTCTGTCAATGGCTGATGCATTTCTGCACATGCGCCTCCATCGTCTCACCCGTGAGGGGAGTACGAAGAATTGACGATAGGCTGTAATGACACCCCCGCAAGGAATAGTTAATAATAATAATAATAATAATAATAATAATAATAATAATAATAATAATAATAATAATAATAATAATAATAATAATAATAATAATAATAATAATAATAATAATAGTGCTTCTCTGTCAATGGCTGATGCATTTCTGCACATGCGCCTCCATCGTCTCACCCGTGAGGGGAGTACGAAGAATTGACGATAAGCTCTAATGACACCCCCGCAAGGGCAGTTCCAACACTTCCAGACGGAGCGGTATGTTCAATGAAAATACTGGTCCAGACGGAGCGGTATGTTCAATGAAAATACTGGTGGCACCGACGGGAATCGAACTGGCGACAGGGCCCAGATGGTAGAACTTGACCACTGGGCTATCACGGTGTCCAAATAATAATAATAATAATAATAATAATAATAATAATAGTGCTTCTCAGTCAATGGCGAATGCATTTCTGCACATGTGCCTCCATCGTCTCACCCGCGAGGGGAGTACGAAGATTTGACGATAGGCTCTACTGACACCCCCGCAAGGCAGCTCCAAGCCTTCCAGACAGACCAATACTTTCAAAGAAAATATCCTTTGAAAATACTGGCACCGACGGGAATCGAACTGGCGACAGGTCCCAGCTGGTAGACCTTAACCACTGGGCTATCGCGGTGCCACTAATAATAATAATAATAATAATAATAATAATAATAATAATACTAATAAGTGATGATGAGAGCAGACCAGAGTGCAAGAGCAGAGCAAAGTTCCCCAGCTCCTGGGGCAGCTCATGCAGATAAATTGCAATGGTCACGACCTAAGCCAACAATTAAATTCACTGTTACAGATAAAACGACACAGCCGGTGCAGAGCGGGTAAAACGGCAATTTTCGGGCAAAAGCAGGGTCAAAAAGGAAATAGTGGGCCAAAGAGGGACACACAAGTTTATACCAGGCCAACGGTACTGCTCTGCAGGAAGGCCGCGCCGACGACGCCCCCGTCGACAAAGCTGAGAGAGAGAGAGAGAGAGAGAGAGAGAACACGGTGCCACCAGTGCCTGGTGGCTCTCTCTCTTTCTGAGTCTCATATATCTAGGACCCATGCAGTGCGTGGCCAAACAGGTTCATCAACATGAGATCTTGGGAAAAGGCGTGTGATTTCTCGTCATAATGATGGTGGTGAGCATGGTGGTCGCGGTCATTGTGCGTTCCAAGTTTCGGGGTCCCTCCTTCCGGCTTGTTGACAGTAGGTGACGCCACTTCAAGAGCGCTAGCCGTGAATGGTGCACCATGCACCTTGACGGTACTCTCCGCGCGTGAAAACATGGCCCGAGATCCATGTGATACAAATTCGCGCTGGCCTGCGGGATTGAGCACCTCAAAATGACTGTTATCGTTGTCGTGGCCGTGACCATCGTCGAGATCGTGATCGATTTCTGCTGGCGTACCTGCAGACATACATTACATTACATTACATCACATTACATCACATTACATACCGGTAACCGTCAGCTGAGGTGCGCGTCCTGTCCCTTCTTTGCCCTCGATCGCCATGCGGCCAATGTGTCGCAACGCGTCGTCAAAGCGGTTCTTGGGCTCATGTTCCGGACAGGTGGGCATATGCAAGCTCTCACAGGTTGGGCCCAAGGTGTCACAGCACCAGAAGCGGCCTGAATCAACATGACAGAATATCTTAAATCGTATTGTTGCAAGGCAGGGCTCAGGGATAGGCTTATAAAAATTGACATTATATTATGTTACCTCTCAAAGCGACTCTCACCCGGCACAGGGGTGGGGTCAGGAATTGATTGTGTGCTGTGCCTCCGCACCAAATCCGAGACGGCCTGCAAAATATGCACATAGATGTGTGTGCGTGTATGATTTGTATATGTATGTATGTGTACGTGTTTATTATATATGTGTGTACATGAGTATGCACATGTATACCAGGTTTGTTTCGGCGGGGTGATCGTGATCTGCCGGTTTGTCTTCGTCCGAGTCAGAGTCGTGTTTCTGGTGGTCATGGCTGTGACTATGCAGCACTTGTTGGGAGAGCAAACCGAAGATTACACCCACCATCATCACACCGGCCACATCCATGCCGAAACCGAGAATACCCACTGTCTCGGGAAGGAGAGAAAACAAGGCACCTCCAAGTAGCGTACCTGCGTATAGTAGCATACATATTATTAAAAATGGCATGAGCATGTAATGAATGCAAGTATGTATGCAATTAAGTAGGTATGTATGTATTTATGTCAGTCTGTATGTACCTGCAGAGAGCGCCAACAAGGCGAACACAACCCGCTCGCTGTTTTGGACCCCGCACAGAAACAGAACGCGCCCGACTAAGGTTACCAATGTATTGATCGTCTGTGCCAACATGGCATAGCCCCAAGTTTGAGTGCTAGCGCCTGTTGCTTTATGTGCGACTAGCGGTTGTTGTTCTTCTATAATTGGGGACTCGAATTCATAAAGACAGCCCCCTCCACCAAGCAGGGGAGGCCGGTCATAAACAACTTGGTCCAACGGCCCGCTGATGTTGACAACTAGAACACGTACATGGTCCTCAGGTCCATGCTCGTCGTGTTCGTCATGTAGCTCCTGGGGCACTGCTTTGAGAGTTACGGTGAACGGCCCGCATTTCTTGTATAGCATGCTGGGCTCAACCTCTTCCCTCTCGTGCTCGTCTGCGTGCTCGCCTCCGTGCAACTCCATCCCATGCTCGTCGCTCTCCCAGTCCATGGTTGCGCAGACTTCGGGACTTACGATATAATGACGTTCCTCCTGTTCTGCGTGTACTGCGTGCTCTGGAGATTCCTCTTCGAACACCCGCAGGGTCGCGTTCTTGTACCAGCCGAACATAGCCCACTGTGTATCACACAGAGCTTGAGTAGCAGTGCCATACGGCGCCACCGAGTGCATGATCCACGTTCCTTGCACAGTTGCAAGATGTGACTCACCAGCCGCCGCCGCCGCAGCGCAGCAACCCATTATCAGGGAGCAGCAGATCAATGTGCAGGCTGAGGACTCTGAAGCATGCGTACTATGTGTGTGGCCATGACGGCGCAGGCGATGGTGGTTCGCATGTGCAGAGAGATCCTTGTGGTTGGGACATGTGGCAAAATCATGTTTCACAGTCATGTTGCCTCCTTCCTTGCAATCTTCGCTCCAGGCTTCAGGCTCTGGCTTCTGCACATCATGACAGAATCCAACTGCACTCTCTACACAAACCAAAAAAAAAAAAAAAAAAAAAAAAAAAAAAAAAAAAAAAAAAAAAAAAAAAAAAAAAAAATCAATAAAGCGTTGGAAAACGTGTAAACTGCAAACTCAGAGGACATTTAAAATCTTCATACTATGCTATCAAGTGAATCCCAGACGAATGGCTGTGTTGGGTTGCGTGCACATAAGGCTCGTTCGGTGAAATAAGAAATAAAGACCAAAATGACAAGCCTGTTCCATGAAATTCACAGCAGTGGTCATTTGCGTAAGAAATGAATAAACACCATATAGCGTAGAAATATCTCGAGCAATGCGCAGAAAATAAGTGTCCAGCGCTGACAATTGGTAATTGCGCCACAATCGGCAATCCAGTCAAGACAAATGGCAATTTCGCCACAAATGGGCATTTCGCCGGAAAGTGGAAGTTGGTAGCAGGGAGGAAAACAGAGTAGAGAGCGGAAGGTTGGGTCCGAACAGGGAAGAGTAGGATGGGGTGGTTAGTACTATAATATGAAATTTACAAGGGTCGTTTTTTCGTGCCTTAAAACGACCTCATAAATTTCATTTCTCTTCTCCTATTGCTAGTTTGAACTATCAATACAAGAGCACAAAACACCCCAAAGAGCCCCACCGCACGAGCACTGAGAGAAAACAATTGCAAAAAGAAAAAACGAATTTACGACACTGCGACAAAAAAGTGAAATTTTGTCGCAACAAAAAAGTGAAATTCTGTTGAAACCTCTGCGACACTGAAACCACCAAAAAAATGAAAAAATGTCGCAACAAAAAAGCGAAATTTTGTCGCATGGTGATATTCGCGGAAATAGACACATACTGCCACCAACCACCATATAAAACTAATGATTTTCATTTAAGGATATGGACATAATAAGACATAAAAGGATAATGCCAGACTACAAGCAAGGAAAGATTTATGCTATCCGTTCACACCAGACCGACCAAATATATATCGATTCAACTTCAAACCCACTACATAAGAGGCTTCATGAACATAGAAGAGCATTTAAGAGATGGAAAGAAGGAAAACGAAATTATGTATATTCTTTTGATGTTTTTGAAATATGATGATAACTACATTGAACTTATTGAAATGTTTCCATGTAATAACAAAATGGAACTTGGTAAGAGAGAAGGAGAAATAATAAGACATACGGAAAATTGTGTTAATAAAAGAATTGAAGGAAGAACAATCAAAGAATGGGAAGAGGATAATAAAGAAAAAATTAAACAACAAAATCAGGAATATTATCAAATTAACAAAGATAAATATAAGATACAAGATAAAAAGGTTAAAGAAAGGTGTAGAAAATACAGAGAAGAAAATACTGACATAAATAAAAAGAAATATGTATCGGAAAGAAGAAAAGAATACTTAAAAGAATATAACAAAGAATATTCCAAAACATATAGAGAGACCAACATGGAAAAATTGAAAGAAAACAAAAACAAAAAAATCAATTGTGTATGTGGAGGAAAATATAATATTTCTCATAGAATAAGACATATAACCACTGCTAAACATTTTGATAACCTGATTGGATTAAATGTATTTAATTTATAAATCTAATATTTGTTTCTTCTTTCTTATTCTATCTGAGGTTCTCACATTACTTTCATCAATATCTTCACGTTTTAATAATCTCTGTGTGTTTCGTTCCTTAGTTATTTTTTTCTCTTTATCTTTTACTTGCTTTTCTTCATCTACTGATTTAGTAAATTCAGTTTTTAGAAGTTCTCGCGGTGATACTAATTCATTATCAGATAGAATGATTTTAAAGCCAGACCTACCTATTACTTTGTAAATCTGCTTACTAAACTGCTTTCCACCTTTTTCAAACATCCGTCTCTTTAATTCTTTTCTTACACTATCCACTACTTCAAATTCGTTAATTAAATTATCACGTGTTATCGCTTGTTTATTTTTCTCTCCCAAAAAATACATCTACTGGTTTGGCATGAATTCCTCTATGAAGTTTATGATTATAAGCATCTACTAAGTCTTGAATATAACTAACCCAATCAAAATTACGATTGGTTTCAAATAAAAGGTCAAGCCATCTTCTAATACTTCTTATCACTCTATCAACAACCGCAAGCGCTCTATGGTCGCCAACTTCAACAACATCGTGTTTAATTCCATTTTCAATAAAATATTCACGAGTTGCTCCTTTATATTCTCCCCCGCTGTCAGTAGTAATTGATTTCAGTTTATATTTGATTGATTTCAAAGCGTAATATACGTCTTTTGCGGTTTTATTTTTTAATGGAATGATTATTAAATATCGCGAATGGCAATCAATCCAAACAAGCATCCAAGCATAGCCCTTATTGCCTTTCTTGTCCTTTATCTTACTCATATCTGCTAAGTCAAGAAAAACTTGGTCTAATGGTTTATCAACCCATATGGTATTCCATATTTTAGGGTTCTTTTTCTGGTGGTGAATTTCAAGTGTTTCTTCTTCTTTTGTTTTAACTACTTCCCCCGTAGGGGTGTCTTCCGCATTAATAATTATATGTTTATTGTCCATCCAATATATTATATATAATAGATTATATACTATGTCATTTTTTCCTAGGGTGGGGGGAAAACATTTTCTAAAAAAGTAATCGTTCCATTAATACCAACTCACAAAATTTATGTCGAACCTTTCATCGGTGCTGGAAGTGTATTTAGAAAAAAAGAACCATCCGATTTAGAAGTCATCAATGATTTGGATAAGATATTTATCACATATGGAAAGATATGAAGAAAGTGCCAGTAGAAACAATTAATAATTTAACACCTTCAAGAATCAAATTTGAAAAATTTAAAAAAGGTAAATTCAAAGAACCAAGTATGAGACTTTACCGAAATTTATATTTATCATTTAATTCATTCGCCGGAAATAGAAGTTCTTTCGCCGATTACAGAAATTATGATAGGCTATCTTCAAGGGAACATTTTAAGAAAAACATTGAAAAATTAAAAGATAGATTGAAAGACACTATAGTATTAAACAAAGACTTTAAAGTAGTGATAAAAAAATATGACACACCAGACACATTTTTCTATCTTGACCCACCATATGATGAAGAAGAAAATAAAAGTTGGGGATATAAATACCATGCGTCTCCAGAGGAAGTATATAATGTGCTAAAAGGAATAAAAGGTAAATTTATTTTATCTTATAACTATTCCAAAAAAATAAAACATATTTTTAAAGATTTTAAGATAAGGAAAGTGAAAACAACTTATGTATTACATAATGCTAAAAGAAAAGCAGTAAGAGAATTATTAATTTCACATTTTTAAAACTTTAAGAAACATTTTTCAACATCACTTTTTTCTTTCTTAGCACCGCCAGAAGATTGATTATATACTTTTACACTTACACTGCTAGACTTTTTTCCTTTCCCCTTCTTAGGCTTTGGTATTTCTTCTTCACTACTCTCACTTTCATTTTCTTCGCTCTCTGGCTCTGTCTCTGGCTTCTTATTTTTCTTCGCTCTCTTAGTCTCCGTTTTCGCTCTTTTGATTTTCATTTTCGCCATCTTTTCTGCAATGATATCAGTGAAATTAACCTCATCTTCGCTCTCACTCTTCTCCTGGGCTATCATTATCATGTTCAGTAATAATATCCTTAGCCAAGTTCTTTTCTTCAATTTGTTTTATTCGTTCCTCCATATCTTCATCTTCTTGCTTTACAGCATTTCGGTATTGCGCCAAAACATTTTTAGCATGTTCCATCTTTCGTTGTTTCGCTTTCGCTTTTATTCCTTCCACAGCACTACCCCAGTTCTTACGGCTTGCTTCGGGGGACGGCATTCTATACTAAGATTTTTATATTTTTAGTATTTACAAATTAAATATTTATTTAATATATACTAATGAGTCAATATAAATCATTACTAGGCCTTAATGAGTTGGCTGTTGATAGTCTAAATATACTTAACTTAGACCTAACCAATACCAACATAGTTGGCTTAAACACAGACAGAGTGCCAGAAGATGCCGACCCGATAAATCTTTATTACACTGACGGCCGATTTGATACATGTCTCGCTTTAAAATCAACGACTGATATCAAAGAAGGAAAAAATTTATACTATACAGAGCAACGAGTAAGGGATAACGACGAAGTCAAAGCCTCAACTCAACACCGCTCTAATACAAGTAATCCGCACCAAACAAGTTTATACAATTTGATAGACACAAACATATTTGCACAAAGCGAGCGGGCAATACTTAACTTACAACGATGTAGAAGGCAAATGGATGAATACAGCCCTTGGTTCAATTGATACACTCTCTGATGTAGTCATTACAGCACCAGTGGCGATGAATAGTTATCTAACATAACTCAATAAACTGGGTAAATAAAACCTTTCCGATAAATGTTGATGAAACAGGCAATATTAGTATGGGAAGGAAGAATATAATAAACGTAAATTTACTAAATGACAAAGGTGTTGATGAATGGATATTTGAGCATAATGATAATAATATTAAGGTGTCAGCAGCTGGAAGTATAGACTCACATAGCGATGTGACGATAACAGGCTTTCCAGCAGATAACCAACTGATTATGTATAGCACGGGGCAATGGAGAAACACCACACCACCCTTTCTTAGATTAGACGGAACTGCTAGTATGACGGGAGGACTAAATATGGGTGGTTTTGCTATTTCAGGGGCTTCTACGTATAATGGAATTAATCTCGCAAATCTCGCAGTTGATGGTTCGGTGGTTAAACTAACAGGAGACCAAACCATAGCGGGTATTAAGACATTCAGCAGTATAATAAATGCTAGTGCGGGTATTGATATGAAAAGCCAAAGCATAACAAATGTGAATTTGGTTGATGGTGTGGATGTTTCTACTCTTGATACTTCGGTGGTTAAACTAACAGGAGACCAAACCATAGCGGGGAATAAAAGGTATTTATCAACTTTAGAAGTAAGTGGTTCGTCCAATCCTTCTACTTTTGACGGCATCGGCATAGCCTTTGATACAAAAATAGGAATGATTGCAGCACAAAAAAAAGCAACAGCGACTTGGTATCCGATACAAATAAGTGGTTCGTATGTAGAGTTATATTCAGGTAATACTTTAATTATAACCGCAACTGGCACTACACTATCTTTGAATAACAACAAAATAACAAACTTAGCCACACCATCAGCAACAACGGACGGAGCTAACATAAGTTATGTAGATACAAAAGACGGACAAAATGTGAAATTAACAGGAAACCAAACAATAGCAGGAATCAAGACATTTAGCAGTGCCCTTGAAATAACTGGAAATTCAACGAACGCAACAACAAAAGGAACATTCGTGGTTTTTAACTCCACAGCCAATATAGGAACTATCGGATGCCTTGATATGGGCACTGGCGTAAATTATAACTTTGAAATAAATGCTAAAAAAATAAGTTTCATTATTGATGGGGCGATAGTCGGTTGGGTAAATGCTTCGGGGCTAGATTGTAATAGTAGCAAAATAGCCAACCTTGGAACTCCGACATTAGCGACGGACGGAGCGACAAAGGGGTATGCGGACACATTGGACGGGCAAAATGTAAAACTAACAGGAGACCAAACAATAACAGGAAGTAAAACATTTAATGGGGCGAGCACTGTGATAAAATATCTAACTTTAACGAACAATGCCGATTTTAATAATTAAACTATCACTAATGGCGGAAATATAACATATAATGGGGCGAGGATATTAAACCAAAATGGAGGAGATATATTCTTTTCACAGACATCAGGTGATTATCAGTATTTCTTATTTACTCTAGATACCGCTACAAGTGGAACCGCGAACCAAAGAGGTTATGTATTCACGAATGTAGCATTTGATGTAAAAGGGGCTGGACTTTATATTTCAAAACTTTTGGATAATAAAAGTGGTCTGACATTGTCCGTTTTAACAATGCTGGCGGTATGAGGTTTTATGGTGCTTTGGATATGAATTCAAACAACATAACAAATGGCGGAACAATAACGGGAACTACAATTACTTCAACCGCGGGTATATCAACAACAACGCTAACCGCGAGTGGATTATTAACTGCAACTGGAGGTTCTAGCATAGTTATACAAGGAAATACAAATGGTGGTAATACAAGAGGAATATTTTTGTGGGACACTGGCAATACAAATTATGGTATTTATATGGCATCAAATGGAGGAGGTGCAAATACCAGAAGTCTAGCAGGAGGGTCTGCGGTTGCAGGCAACGATTTCACTTCTTTCGCCGTTAGATTTAGAGTAAGTAATGCTTCAACCGATGGATTTATATGGGAGAACTCGTCCGAACAATTGTTAATGTCATTAAACGGGGCAAACGGGACTTTATGGACGAAAGGATTGATAACGGCTAGTGCGGGTGTATCAACAACAACGTTAACAACAAGTGGATTAATAACGGCAAATGCAGGGATATCTGTTGTTAATAGCACAGTCGACATACGCGGGGAAGCAAGAAGTGGGTCTCATCCATCACCAGTTGGTTTATATGTCACGGGCAATCTTAGCCCATCTTCTGGCGGTGTTGAATTCAGACACAGCAACGGGACGCAGGGAGTTGGTTTTGGTTATAATTCAATATATGCTACGGGAAGCAATACCAATCAAGATTTAAATTTTTATGCGAGGGGGACTGGAGTAACCTATGCTCAGAGTGATGCGAGCATGACGACAGCATCCAGCGGATTTTTAACATTAAGAAAAAGGCCACAAAATACGACCAACCCACAAATATTTATGAAAGCAGGAGACTCATCAGGTTATGCGGTGGTAATGAATACAGGTGGATTATTACATGCTTGGTCGACTTCATTATCAAATGGTGAGAATAATACAGGATATGTTTTTATTGCAGCAGGAGCGAATGTTTGGTCTTCTGGTTCAGACAGGAGATTAAAATGAGATATTAAAACACTAGACTGCGGGGATTGTTGCGATAAACTTATAAAAATAAACTGCTGTTCATATTATTTGAAATCAGACGAAAAGAAACAGAAAAAGAACCACGGATTTATTGCAGATGAAGTAAAAAAAATATTTCCAGAATTTGTATCTGAAAGTGGAATAAAAGCAGACGATGGGGATGGAAACTTTGAAGGTATATCATACACGGACTTCATACCAATACTGGTTAGTGCTTTTCAACACATGGCGGAAAAGGTGATTTATTTAGAAAAGAAAAATAAAAATCTTATGAATATACTACAAGAAATTAGAGAAAATGTCAAATAATACAACTAGACTTCACAGACCACCACCTATTATGGATATGGATGGCGAACTAACTCCAGAATTAAAGTCTCGTGTTCTTGAAGTAGAACTAAAGACTGAGGAAAAAAAAGTAGAGCACGAATTGGAATAATGGAATTGTTGTTGTATAAAAAACAGACCGACAGACAGCCGACTTATTAAATACTTATTTCAAATGGGTATCATTATTGCCATTATAACCCTTTGTATCGTAAGGCTATCTGAAAAGAACTTGCCGTGCGAGGTTGCTAATACTTATGTCGGTATTTTAACATTGCTTATCGGCATTTGCCTTCCTTCACCTTCTTCAAGTAAGAAGTGATATTTATCAACTACACTTTCATTCGCTTCGCTCATTCCCGTAATCTCAAACTTGTTTGAGATATTTGATAAAACATCGTCTCCCATTTTTAATTTTTTTGTCTGTTTACGATGTTTGAGAATAAACGGGAGTGCGACAGCACGAGAGTGAAATTCTCAAATATCACATTCATATATATGTGTCATATACCATCTACTATCGCCAACACACATCAAAGGCAGTGCCTCGTCAAAACTACGACACATATTATTTCCGTTATTTATGAAAACACATTTAAACCCTGTATCTAGTACCCCTTGCTTTATACAATAAACACAACTCTCATTCTTTTTTTCGCTTACCCGTGAGTAAAAGTCGCAGGCAGTCCGCGAAAACATTTTTGTTATTAAAAAGTTTATGAGTAGTAATATAATCATGGCTACTGAATATAAATACCAAAAGATTATTTTTCTAAGCAATGATTTTGCTGGAGGAAGCAAAACATTTAATAAAAATATCCAAATGTCATTCACACCAACCAAAATGAATATACAATTTATCCACTATATGAACGACCAGACAGAGACAAAAACCAAAATTCTTTACATGGATAGAATTGGAATTATTGGAACATTTGCGGACAGCACCACAGCAAACATTTCAAATCTCGGTTATAATTTGGGGGTTGTCGGATGGACTGACGGACAATATACATTTAAAGTCCTTGAAACTGACAGCGGAAATATTGATACAGGAAATTTAGCGGGAAGAATTGTTGTATGCCTAGAATTCGTCGGGTAATAATATACAATGGAGAAGATTAACAACGTCAAAGTTAAGCCTGTGAAGCAGGATGGAAACGGAGATAAAAAAGCAAAAGGTTATAAATTATTTAACGAACCTTACGCCAATATATTTCTACTTGCCCGTAAGAAGAGCGGTAAGACGACAGCACTCTTTGAAATACTGAAACGGACGACAGACAGAAAAACCCGCATTGTCATTATTGCTTCAACAATACACAAGGATTACACTTATAAAGCAATGGTTAAGCACTTTAAGAACAGAGGCAACCCGATGGCAATATATACCTTTCTCAAATCAGACGGGGTGAATGTGATAGACTACGAACTTGACAAACTGAACAAACCAGATGAAGAGCAGGAAGGTGAAATCAAAGATGAAGAACCGATGGAGAAACCACAATTTTTATACTTTGGAAAAGAAGAAAAAAAGAAACAGAGCGCCGCGGAGGCGAGACCAAGTAAGTATATTTCTCCAGAGGTTGTTTTTGTTTTGGACGATTTAGGGAGCGGATTAAGAGACAAGTCCGTAAGTGATTTGTTAAAAAAGAACAGACACTATAAATCAAAGGTGATTATGTCAAGCCAGTATTTGAACGACCTACGGCCAGAAGCCATTAAGCAGTTAGATTATTTTGTTAATCTTTCCAAGCCAGTCTCAGGATAAAATGGAACTCGTGTATAAACATTTAGACTTATCTTTTGATTTTGATTACTTTCTTCAAAAGTATCACGAAGCAACAAAGTAACGATTTAATTTTCTTTATGTTTCAAGTGTTGATGATGAATTACGCAAAAACTTTGCTTATCGGTTGAAGTAAAAAAAATAAAAATTTTAATTAATTATTTTTCTGTATAATATATGCCAGTATCACCAGTGATAATTTCACAACCATCAGGATATAACATCGGATACAATCCATCAATGCCACAGAAGGGAGGAAAAAAGAAAACTAAGAAGAAGGGATGTGGTCAAAAGGGAGGAAAGATTAACTGGGCTAAGGTCGGAAAAACCGCAATGGCTGTTAATAAATTCCTTCGCGATAACAAGATTATTTCAAAGACCGCTAATGCCCTTGGCGATGTTGGGGTTCCATATGCGTCTCGTATTGGTTCAACTGCTGCAAAACTTGGTTATGGTAAGCAACGAGGAGGGGCTGTAAAGTTCCGTTAAATATTTGTGAGAGACTTGTGTTTCAAATTCTAAAATATTAGAAATATTTTTTTGTTAATATAAAATGGTCGTAAAAAAGGAAGGAAACCCAAAGTCCGTCCACCGAGGGTTTATAGAAATAAGAGCGGAAGGCCTTATATTATCCAGAAGGGTAAAAAATATTATCTTAATTTTAGTAAGAAAACAAATGATTTAAGCACATTACAAATTGTTAAACTTTTTATGAAAAAAATTGGTAATAAGCCAAAGTCGCAAAGGGCTAGTCGCAAGCCAAGGGAAAAAAAAATCAAATCTGATTTCAATCGTCTTGAACACGAGAACCGAAACCAGATACAAAGCAACTTACAAAAGAAATATGAGTTAATACATGACGAGGAAGAAAAGGAAAAGAAGAAAAGGGAGGATTTAGAAGAGGAGAAGAAGAGGCTAGAAAGAAAAATCAAAGCAGATACTAAGGAACTAAATGAAATAATGAATAGGGATCATAAAAGACAACTGGCGGAGATTAAGGAAAGACAGGAAGAAAAATCTAGGGAACAGAAAAAGGAAGAACGACTTATTCAGGAACTACAGGCAGAACAACGACATAGACAGGGATTATTGACTGCTCCAGTTGCACAGCCTATTATAGCGAACCCGAATCCCCCTTCAACTACAAATAAACCAAAGAAAACCGCAACTACATCTTCCCCAAAAATAACTGATATAACTGACAAAGTAAATAAACAAGAAAAAGATTTGGAAGAAGAAATGAGACGAAGAATTATTGATGAAATGTTCTCCGAGAAAACGAGAAAAAAACGTGTCAAAAAATGAAAAATAATACAATAATAAATCACCTTAAAAAAGCAGGCATTAATATCCCTATAATAAAAAACAAAGGTTCAAACGACTACACCACTAGTTTAAAGAGATGGTTATACACACAAAAAATCACTGAAAACATATCATCGGCAGAAGATGGATGGGATAAACTAGAACAATTTACAACAAAAATGATTGCTAAAAATGAAAGCAAAAAGAATGAAGAAAAAAAAACTCCTGTAAATAGCACTCTATCGCCAATAGACCCACCCCGTTTTGAAAATTCTCCAGATGCTAAACAACTTATATTTGAAATGACAAATCCACAACCAGCGGAGACACAACCGACAGATGTAGCACCACCCCCGAGCACAAGTTCTGTGGAGTCACAGCAACAACAGCAAGAGGAGACAACCATACCCCCGAGCGTCGCGGAGACACCAGAGCAACAGCAAGAGCAAGTCCCATTACAAGGAGAGGGTCGCGGTTTAATGACTAATGAAATAGACGACATAATGAAAAAATATGGATGGTATCTCGGAGCAATAGCCAGTGATGAAATTTACAAGTTGAAGCCCGAAAGCAGAAAACGGTACGGATTTATTATGAATTTGGACAATCACAAGCAAGCAGGGTCTCATTAAAGACAGGAGTGTTGAAGTGTATGACCCATTAGCACTTTACGAGCCCACAGAAGACTTTCAACAACAAATGAAACAACTAATTGACCGAAGCCACCCAAGCACATACCTGCTTATGAAAGTAAATCAAGTTAAGAACCAATCAAACACCTCGGACACATGCGGATTTCATTCTATGAGATTTTTGATGGAGCGAGCGAAAGGTAATAGATTTAAGTTTGCTAGTGGCTATACAGACCTTAAAGAAGAAGAAGAAGCGGAGAAATTAAAAGCACAGAATGGGTATGGTAATTTTGATACATACATATAAACGATATTTTCTAATATATAGATTTTTGAGGTTGTAGGTGGTTTTTATAAAAAGCACCTACGATGGAGTATAAGGGAGGAAGAAGTTCGGGTATTTACTATATCAACAGCAAAAACAGAATAACTGGCACAGATAGCGACTTCACTCACGAAGTCAATTTGAAGGGGCTAGACAATCCCACACATTGTAAAATACTTCATATTTATGTGCCGAAATCGTATTACTCTGTGGCTTCACCATATAATACTTTTACTCTTAGAACTAAACATTCGACAATCTTGGGGGTATCCCTTTTTCCGAAATTTTCCATGAAGTATATGGACTTTTTTGAAAACGTGTGGAAATGAAAGGAAATGAATTCCCTGATTGCAGAACATATAAAAATAATATTAAAATATGTTTTTATTAATTGTAATACACTTTAACTTCATCTTCAGAGGTGGGCAGGAACCGGTCCGACACGGTAATTTTTCTACTTTTTCGTAGTCCCGGCTACCATGAATCTATGATGATAACAAATGCCGAACATGCAGAATTTGCTTTTACGGTTTATTCTTGCTTATATTAAGCATTTTACTATATTAAGACATGGTTTTACCTTCAAAAAATTCTGTTTGCCCGCTGTGACGTACGCTGGTACGTAGAGGGGGGAGGGGGGGGGGTGGGGGGAATGGGTCGGAGGGAGGACGCTTCACATCAGATTCTGGTGCATTATCAGAGTTAAACAAATTTCTAATTTCAGTTTTTAGAAGAAGCGTTACAGTTGCAGTTGCCCTAGACAAAAACCATTATGAAAAAGTCGGACCCAGAAAAATTCATTCAAAAAAAATAATCACATACGACCACGTCCACGTCCACGTCCACGTCCACCCGCAGCACGACGTGCGCGGCGACGTCCGCGCAAACGGATTCCTGAGTTACGCATTCTCCAACTTGCGTCGGAGCGATCTGAATCATCTACAATATGGATAGCATCATGTTAAGGAGGAGAAGAACAAGAAGAAGAAGAAGAAGAAGAAGAAGAAGAAGAAGAAGAAGAAGAAGAAGAAGAAGAAGAAGAAGAAAACTAATACCATGCTTTTCTTCCTCTGAACCAGAAGATCGATCAGACGATGAGTCAGTTGATGAACTGGAAGATGAAGTATCAGATAAGTCATCCTCTGAATCTGCCACTGGTTCTGCAGGCTGAGCAGCACCAAGCTCTTCTTCCTCAGGGAACCCACAGTCGCATCGTTCGAAATGGTTCCACGCTTGTTCAATAAGCTCTGCCTTCTTGAACTGTTTCCGATCGGAGTTTTGCGTTGCAACACCATGCATTCTCATCCATGATTTCAATTCGCTAACTACCATCTGCTTGGACGCAAATTGCTTTTTTTCCTCTGACGATCTTAGCAACGTGAGAATTTTCCGCCAAGGCTCAGAAGCATTTCCAAATGCTAAATCCTGCTCCTGCTTTTCTTCGCTAGTAAGCTGTCTTGCACCACGCCATCTCGGGTGAGCTGGAGGACGTCCTTCATTAACAAAATAAGTGCGTGGTAAGGACAGCAGCTCTTCATCGGTCAAACGCGTAAGTGCGTTCATTTTCTCCTGTCGTTCTTGAGGCAACTCCATCCAATTTACAGGTAGCTCGTCGATCAATCGAAATTCTGCTCTCCATTCCTTGCCTTTTGCATCGACACAGGACATATGAGCAGGACGGCCGGGCAGGCCGCCTTCGAAGTAATCTCCATCCACCTCTACTCTGGTCAAATTTCCACCTGCTAACATTTCCTCCACATGTGCTCGCTCATCCGGCCCTAGGTATTTAGTAGCCAAAGCACGAATATCCTTCTTCAGGCGCGGATTGACGAAGTAGCCGACTGGAAGCTTGGGAGGCATGTCGGTCGCTGTCATAAATAGAGAGAGAGATAGATAGATAGAACGAGAGAAAGAGATATATATATATATATATATAGAGAGAGAGAGAGAGAAAGAGAAAGATAGATAATATTATTACCGGGGCGTCCGATAAACAAATTGATCGGTTCTCCTCTGGGATCATCACGCACTCCATGAAAATCCTGTGCGTCTCCCCAAGTAGCGATCTCTACAGTCGGCAAAGCGTCAGGATCTTTCTTGGTGATTCTATATGCCAAGGGTTTGTTGTAGTTTTTTGAAACTCTTGTTCATACACGGGCTAAAATGAGTCATCCAGTCGTAGTTACATCCGAGAACAACCAGCACATGCCTCTTCTTGTGCTGCTTCTTGAATGCAAGAATGAGCTTTAATAACGCTTGAGCGATGTTAGTTGTCAGGAAGGTGCTCTTCCACCCGATATCCATAACTCGAAATTCCTGATCATCTCCATCGTGCCCGTGCCCTGGTGGCTTGCGATGTGACTCTACTTGGAAACGGATTCCTCTGTCAACGACATTGAGCCCAAGGAAACCCAGCATCGCCCACGCGGTGTTATCACCAGCTCCGTCCCACTCAAGATATAATTTCCACGCTTGCATTGTGCGAGGGTTCCAAAGTTGCCAATGTAAAAGTGCGGCAAGCATAGTAATGTTGCTGTTCGCGCCGTGTTCTACCGCGCCTTCAAGGTACGTCAGAATAAAATGCGTATCGGTAGTGTAGCAGGTATTGATTCCAACGCAAAGGCGAAACACAATTTTTCCTTTGAAATCTTTCGCGGCGCGGCGGCAAGATGGGATCTTCACTGGCGGTTTCATATCGGCTGATATGACTGTGGCAGCAAAATCTGCTGGTGCTGCCTTCTTGCGCTGCATGCTGGCAACGCGGCACGCCCTGTGAATTTTGTGATGAAGCCTGCTACGGCGACGCCATTCTTGAGCTTCTACTTCAGTCCTGAAACCGTTAGAATGATCAGCAGCAAGCTCTGTGCAGATCTCGCATTTTGAGAAATCTCCTTCTGCAAAACAAACCTGTAATAAGTAATGATAACGAAAATATGCATAATACCTCTGACAAACTTGACGTGCGGAAAATCCATGCGCCAAACTTTGTTGATCGTATTGTCTGTCGGAGGATTATTTGGATCAACTCGTTTCGAACAACCAAACCGAAGGCACATATCTTTCCAATTCTCGCGAACATAGTTTTTGGACTCCTGCGTCCTGAGCCATTTCTTGCATCCTCCATATTCCGTCGCTGCATATCTCCGGGTAACTCTCCATGAACTTCTCGCAGAGTAATACTGCTACCACATCTTCTGTTTCAGGAACGGTTGAGTAGCTTTTTGTCAAAACCTTCGTGTTATTTGCAAGAAGTTTGTGTGCTCTTGACAAAACTTTATCACCGATCCCGTAGATACGCTGCCAGGCTACTTTGCACACAGCCTCCGTTAAATACATATACTGAAACGATCCAGTTTTTGTTTGAAACGATTCAAGCTGCGAAGCTGCCCAAGAATAAAGCTCACTGAGAGACGATGACGCATTCTTCGCTCTCGTGTAAAGCACATCACGCGTGTCGATAAATGAATAACACTTCCACTTTTTTGCAGCAGACAGACTTAACTTCCCTGTCCAAGTCGGCGAAGGTAATCCCCAACAGTTTTTGGAGCGCAGACGGTCTCTGAAGCTTCACTGCACCTTTCGTGCGACTTTTCATCGTGTAGGGGCGCGTTGGATTCTTACGTGGTCTGCTGTAAGGAATTGGTGATAATCTCATGATGTTATACAACAGCTCATTCGATTCCATAAGCTCGTCGAAGTTCAATCGAAGCTCGTTGGATTAATTCCGCATCGTCCACGCCGACCAGAGGAGGAAGCAATCCAGGGTTGATAGATGCAGCATCACCGTTTGAATCCGTATCTGAACACTCTTCGTCGACGTTCTACGCAAACAAGATCGCTTATGAACATTAACCAGCATGAACATAGACAGGTAGAGAAAAAATTACCATGA